>QRFJ01005955.1:0-30673 GCA_006176705.1 Cocos nucifera | reverse complement strand
GTAGGTTTAGGATCACTATTAGAAGTAGGATGCACCTAGATAGAATTTAACGATCTAGATAGAAAAAGAGAAGTCCTATGTGATTCACAAGACTGTATTCAAAAAATCTTCGATCAAAGCAAGTGTGAATACTAGAAAAAAATTTTCACAAAAATTCATAAATGAACTTTAGTCGAGCCAATCTTGTATAAGACTAACATTGGGATTTGACGAGTTTTTCATGACCTTCATCTAGTCAGGACTCATGATAGAAGAACTGAATCATATGATAATTACATCTAGAGGTTTAATAATTTCATTCTGCTGGATTGCCACTACATACTATGTAGCACCCGACTCCAAAAATGATCAATTTCTCAATCTGTCAATTCAGGCACTTCAATTTAACTTAAAATTTCTGAACATTAAGCTTAAGGTTTAACATTTTATTCTTCAAGCCACACCATCCACACATAGATCAAAAGTATGTCACACTTAGCTTTGTTCTAATTTACGTATCTCCAATATACACCATATATTGAAACATACCCTTTTACATTTAGGTTCCTTACAATTCATACATATGAAATATCCTGAAACATACACTTTCCATCATCTAACATGACCAATTTGATTAGCATGAATGCTGATGAGGATGCCGGTGCTTTACTTCTAGGATTGGCTAAAGTACTCACAATCTGCAGTAGAAAAAAATGAGGGAATGAGACCTAAGTCCAAGTGAATGGATAATCTATCTAACAATGGAGAAACAGGAAAAGTTTAACTACAATACATATCATCATAGGCATATAGCTTATATATTTAATATCCTTTCAAACTATCATAAGTTAAACAAGAATAAAATTACAAATAAATCACTTTAATTGCTAAAAGAAAACTTTGCTGAGCTAAAATAAGTTTACTAAACTATAATAAAATACTCTCTCTCTACTAAAAAATGCTACTGGCTACTGCCGATTACCCCCAGCGCACCACTACCATGGGTAATCAACGCGTAGTATGAATACTGGTGATAAAGCCCTACCAGGCATTTTAGTAATTGCTTAGCCCTATTGGGCATTCTGATCACTGATACTGCTGTGGTGTTGGTTGATTTATGCTGTATGACATGCTAATGCTATAGCTCAATTTCAAAAGAAAGCTCATTAACTTTTCAATATTCATAGGCTGCTTCAAAATAAATTTTAAGACAAACCAAATTCTTGTCTAAACCAAATATATAGATTCCTATTTCCATGCTTTCACACACACACACACACATACATATATAAGCTATAAATCATAGAACCCTAGCTTTTGTTTCAAGATAGATATTTTTGTAGCAAATACACTGAAAGATACCAAGGTTAAATAGGAAATCCACTCACCTTAAATAAGTTATTGGATCATTTTAGAGATTAGTTTACCCAAAGCACTTCTTGATCCCTCTTCTTCTCCTATAAAGTTGGCAAACACACTTTTTTTAATACAAAATTACATGATGAATGAAAATGATTGTGCATGCCTTAGTTTGTATGCTTGTTCTTAAATCATTTTAACTCTTACTTTGGTTTTACTTTACTTGCCCTAGCTTAGGTTCAACCAATCATCAACATATACTCAACAAATTTCATTATTTCCACTAGTTTTCTTCTTTATAATCTATTTTAAATTTAGCCCACACAACCCAACTTGTTTGCTGAAATATATCAAAAAGTTTCAAAAGAATGAAATAGGTAGCAACTATTCTTCTTCCAATTTAAACTCAAATTCATAACTTGATTCACCAAAACTTCTAAATTGAAATGAATAGATTTATGGTTTATTTTGAATTCAATTTATGCATTAAATTTTTTACCTCAAGTGATTTATGTTCTGCTGTCCTCAAACCAGTCTTCTTTCTTCTTTATTACCAATAACTTTTCCTTCCTCAAATTAGTTCATCACTAAATCACCTTTGCCAAGCTAAATTCTCCATGATTTCTTACTAAGAAAATCATCTTTTCCCATTCTCTTTCTTTCTCCAATTTTCTTGCTTTTGCTAGATAATTAGAATAGTAACAAAAGGAACCAGTATTTAAAGTTTGGAAAATAATAAATTAAGTAGATAATTTGCTAGGTGTCTATCCCCTGAAAAGCTAGCAAAAAGGTTGCTTCCCTAGCTTTTTTTTGTATATTAAAAAGTTGCCAAGCTAACTGTTTAAAATTATTTTTAATTTTTTTCTTGAAACCTCTCGGCTGAAACATGCTCCTAGGTTTTCCCGTGATAAGGGTCAACTCCACTAAAACTCAAGTTGACCACTATATCATAGGTCGGTAATAAGGTCAGCTATTCTTAAAACAAATTGTCCCCTAGGTCGACCTCACCACGTGCCAATACAGTGCTTTCTGAATCTTTTCTCTTTGTTTTTCTATGACGGAGTTAACCCCTCCTAAGATGGAGTCGACCCCTTCCCTTGGGTTCAAAAATTGATCTCACTCATGGAAACATTTCACTAGATTTGTTTTTCCTCTAAAATTACCACCCAACATAAGTATATTACCTTAAATATCCTTCGAGATGCCACCTACTATATGTTCAATAACCATGAAGATTTAACTTTAATACTACTATTATTGATCTCATTCCTCAATCATATTCCTCTCCTAACTTAATAATTAAAGCCATAATTCCTTACTATTACTTAATTAATATTTAAATGTTTATGTACTCTATAAGTGAAATGTTGTGCTATGCGTAAATGCAGAAATGCAAGTATAATTTCTCTTAAACTACCATAGAGTTGATCTAGAATGTTATATTTCCTCCCCACTTTAAAAGAATTTCATCCCGAAATTCAGTTACCTTTAGTCTGAAATAGATATGGATATTTATTCTTCATTTCATCCTTTTTTTTTTTCATGTGGCTTCTTTAGTATTGTGATTCTACCAAAGAACTTTGATCAGAGGTATAATTGGAATACTCAATTGTCTTTCTTCTCTACCCAAAACTTGCACTGATTTTTCTGGACAAGATAAGTTTTCCTATAATTTAAATGGATAAAACCATAAGACATGTGATGGATCTGAAATAAACTTCTGCAGCATAGAGATATGAAATATATTATGAATCTGGGCAAGCTTTGGTGGTAAGGCTAAATGATATGCAATCAGTCCAATACACAGATAAGGTCCTATTTACCTTAGATTTAACTTTCCTTTCTTCCCAAACCATTATATACCCTTTCAAGGAGAAACTTTAAGAAACACTTTGTCACCTACATAAAAATTCACCTCTCTATGCTTTAGATCTGCATATTTTCTTTATCTATCTTGTGTTGTTTTTAATTTTTCTCTGATTAATCTAATCTGATATGTGGTGATCTATACTATTTCTGGTCATAGCTGCTTTCTGTCTTCTTCCTCATCCCAATACACTGGAGTTCTACATTTTCTACCATATAGAGCTTCATATGGTGCTACACCTATACTAGAATGATAGCTATTATTACATGCAAACTCTATTAATGGTAGATATTCATCCCAGCTATCTGAAAATCTCATAACACATGCTCGAAGCATATCCTCTAGAGTCTGTATAGTCCTCTATGTCTGTCCATCAGTCTATAGATGGAAAGTTGTATTGAATTTTAATTTAGTACCCAAAGCATTCTATAACTTTGACCAAAACTGTGAAGTAAATCAAGGATCTCTATCTAATACAATAAAGATAGGTACTCCGTATCAACTAATAATCTCATCAATATATAATTTTGCTAATCTATCCAAAGTGAAAGTTATCTTGATAGGAAGGAAATAAACTAATTTAGTTAGTCTATCTACAATCACCCATACTGCAATATTAACCTTTCCTGGTTCTTGGAAGATTCACTGCAAAATCCATTATAATATGTTCCCACTTCCATTTAGGTATAAAGAATGCCTGCAACTTTCCAGCTGGGCTCTGATGTTCAGCCTTAATCTGCTGGCATACCAAACACCTAGATATATACTTAGTTATCTCCCTTTTCATACAATTCTACCAATAATTTTGTCTGAATAATTCGGTACATTTTAGTACTTTCTAGATATGAAGTATAGGCTGAACAATAGGCTTCTTCCATTATCTACTTTCTAAGATCACCTATTCTCAGTACACATACATGGCTCCCAATCATCAGGGTACCATCCTTTTTAATTGAAAAATCTGACTGCAATCCATTCTGTATAGCATCTACAATCTTTCTTAATTGAGGATCTTGAAGCTTGAGCCTTGTATATCTCATCTACCAAAGTAGGCCTAACCTAAAAACTAGCCAATAAGGCTCCAGAATTTTTACTATCAACTAAGTATTCAGTGCCCTTAGCTCTACCATCAATGGAAAATACACTGCTTTGATGTGAGACAAGATAGTGGTGGACTTTCAACTCAATACATCAGCCACTATATTAGCTTTTCCAAGATGGTACTCGATAGTACAATCAAAGTCTTTAATCAGCTCAATCCATCTTCTTTGTCTTAAATTTAACTCCTTTTAGGTTAGCACATATTTCAGGCTCTTATGATCTATGAAGATTGGACACTTCTCTCCATATAGATAATGTCTTCATATTTTCAGAGCAAATACTACAGCAGCAAGTTCTAGATCATGGATAGGGTAATTCAATTCATATGGTCTAAGCTGTCGAGAAACATATGCAATGATCTTTCTGTGCTGCATGAACACACAACCCCATCCTTTATGAGAAGCATCACCATGAACAACATAACTACCACCACTGGAAGGAAGAGAGAGTATTGGAGCTGATGTTAGTCTTTTCTTTAATTCATTCATGCTTTTTTGACATTCATCATTCCAGTCAAATTTAATATTCTTTCTAAGTAACCTTGTCATAGAAAATGCAATGATAGAAAAAGTCTCAATAAACCTTCTGTAATAGCCAAGTAACCCAAGAAAACTTCTTACTTTAGTCGGGATTGGTGGGTGGCTTCCCAATTCACAATAGCTTCAATCTTCTAGGGATCAACTAAGACACCTTCTGCTAAAATTACATGGCCAAGAAAAATCATCTTATTCTACCAAAATTCACTCTTGCTTAATTTAGCATACAACTACTTTTCTCAAAGTATTTGTAGGATAGTTCTCAAGTATTCCTTATATTCTGCTTTAGTTTTAGAGTATATTAATATGTCATTAATAAAAATAATTTTAAATCTGTCTAAAAGCTATTGAACCACCCGATGCATCAAACTCATAAAAGTTGCTGGAGCATTGGTCAAGCCAAATGGCATTACTAAAAATTTATAATGACCATATTTGGTTTGAAATATAGTCTGAAATACATCTTCTTCTTTGATCTTAAGTTGACGGTATCCAGATCTGAGATTTATCTTTGAAAATACTTTGACTCCCTAAAGCAGATCAAACAAATCATCAATACATGGCAATAGATAATTGTTCTGAATAGTTACCTTATTAAGCTACCGACTATTAATATACAATCTTATAGTGCCATCCTTCTTTTTAACAAACAACATTGGAGCTCTTTAAGATGAAATACTTGGCTTGATAAATTGTTTGTTAAGCAATTCTTGCAATTATCTCTTAAGTTCTCTTAATTCCACTGGAGCCATTCTATATGGAGTTTGGATATCGGTTTAGTACCTAGAATCAAATCAATACCAAATTCTATTTCTCTATCTAGTGGTAACCCTAAAAGTTCTTTGGAAAAAATATCTGGAAACTCACAAACCACTAGGATATCTATTAAATTCAGCTTGCTTATTTTTATATTAACCACACATGCCAAATAGGCTTCAAACACTTTTCTAAGTGATCTACTAGCTGTCAAAGATGAAATAATACATGATGAAAGTACCCAACATTTGCTTGAAAAAAATATCTCTCTACCATCTAAAATCTAAAAAATTACTTCCTTTCTAAAACAATCTACCTTTGCTCGATACACAGATAACTAGTCCATGCCTAAAATAGCATCAAAATCTTATATATCTAGAGGAATCAAATCTGGTACTAATTCATGTTCCTCCATGTGAACTAGATAGCCCTTAAATATTTGATTTGCAATAAATGGCTTTCCTACTAGCATAGATACCATCATACTATAATTTAGTAATGTGCACAGAAAATGCAGATGATAAATATGAATGTGTGGATCTAGGATCAATCAATACATATATAATATAGTCAGAAATAGATAACTTACAAATCACTACATGATGAGTAGCTTATGTCTCCTGCCTGGTCATGGCAAACACCCTTGCCTCAAGTTTCGACCTACTTGGTGAGACCTCCTATCTACCAGCACTGGTCTTTTCATGATGGGCTAGAGTATTTGCCCCAAAATTTCTACCCCTGCTCGAAAATCCTCGAGAAGTATTTGGCCCTGATGGAAGATCCCTGACTTGAGCAAATTTGGGGTAGTTCCTCCTCTGATGTTCCATCTATTCATCCTCAAAATATCTCAAAAAATTTTTCTACACTCTTCAAAATGAAATTTTCAATAATTAGCATACTGAGGAACCTGGCTTGGTGAAGTAACAACTAGACTAGCCTCCTTATTAGAATTGCCTTGATTCTCCCTTCTCCCTATCATCCTTCTTTTTGATGATTGTAGCACATATTTCTGTTCTATCATCCTCTACTTTGGGCTAATAAAGGCAAAAGAATCCACACTTGACTGTACGATGTTTTAAAACTCTGACTGGGTTGTTCCAAAGTAACAATCCTCTTTGATGGCTGACTTCCTCCTGAACTGATTGAAAAAACTATGTACACTTCCCTTGCTTCTTTCCTACTTTCGGCTATAGAATTTTTTTTTAATCTCCTCTACTCTAATAGCCCCTTGGATTAACTGAGCAAAATTATCATACTCATGCATTTTTATTTTCACATTAATCTCTAAATGCAGCCCATCTTGAAATAATCTACACTTTTCTTTTTCATCCGCTACAAAAGCTGGGGCAAAATGAGATAACTCTATGAACTTGGCTTCATACTCTACCATGGACATCCTTCTCTGAGTTAAATTGAAGAATTCCCTCCTCTTCTAATCTTGATATACAACTGAATAATATTGCTAAAAGAACTCCCTTCTGAAATCATTCTAGGTAATAATGAAATCCTATGACTGTCTACTCACATAAGATCTCCACCAATACTGAGCTCAGCCTTCTAATAGAAAAATGGCAATATTCAACTATTCTTCATCTATATTTTTCATTAAGGCAAACACCCTTTCTATCTTTTGGAACCAATTCTCTGCCTGTATTGAATCTGTAGTGCCCTGAAATTTTGTTGCTTCTAAGTTTTTTTGCTCTCTCATGAACTTTTCTCTATATCTACACTTCGAAGATTGAAAACTAGAGGCAAAAGCTACTGCAGTAGTAATAGCTTGAGTAATTACACCTATTAATTCTTGTAATCCAGGAATGGGTGCTTGGGCTTGAGGTGGAGGTGCTGATGCTGGTGTTATAGATGGTGATTCATGAATATGCTCATGCATTTATGAAGCCTCTGCATCTACCCTTATCCCTGGGGTGGAAGATGAAGCACTGGGTGATGCTCTATAAGATTGGCCATCCTTATTATCTCTTCTTGATCTATCCCAGCCTCAGCCTTGACCCCTACTTGGACCTTGTCCTTGGCCTCTATCTTCCTCTGATGGTAGTCCTCCACCAAGTTCTGATCTTCTTCATACCATCTTCCTACAAAATATAATTAAGAAGATCAATTAAAATGAATATGCTATACCTATGTCCATACCATCTATTAACCTAGGCTCTGATACCAATAAATGTAGCACCCCATCCCAAAATCGATCAATTTCTTAATTTGTCAACTCAGGCACTTCAATTTAACTTAATATTTTTGAACATCAACCTTAAGGTTTAACATTTTATTCTTCAAACAATACCATCCACACATAGATCAAAAGTACCTCACACTTAGCTTTGTTCTAATTTACATATCTCCAATATACACCATATACTGAAACATACCCTTTTACATTTAGGTTTCTTACAACTTATACATATGAAACATCCCAAAACATACACTTTCCACCATCTAACATGACCAACCTGACCAGTGTAAATGCTAATGAGGATGCTGGTGCTTTACTTCTAGGACTAGCTAAAGTACTCCCAATTTGTAGTAGGAAAAAGTGAGGGAATGACACCTAAGTTCCAGTGGATGGATAATCTATCTAACAATGGAGAAATAGAAAAAGTTTAACTACAATACATATCATCATAACGTATAGCTTATATATTAATATCCTTTCAAATTTTAATAAGTTAAACAAGAATAAAACTATAAATAAATCACTTTGTTGAAAAAATTTTGCTGAGCTAAAATAAATTTACTGAACTATAATAAAATACTCTTTCTTTACTAAAGAATGCTGCTGGCTACTATCGATTACCCCTAGTGCACCACTACTATGGATAATCAATACATAGTATGAATGCTACTGATAAAGCCCCACCAGGCATTTTAGTAACTGTTGAGCTCTATAGGGCATTTTGATCATTAATACTGCTATGGTGCTGGCTGATTTATGCTGTAATACATGCTAATGCCATGGCTCAGTTTCAAAAGAAAGCTCATTAACTTTTCAATATTCATAGGCAGCTTCAAAACAAATTTCAAGACAAACCGAATTCTTGTCCAAACCAAATACATAGATTCCTATTTCCAAGCTTTCACACACACACATATATATATGTATATATAAGCTATAAATCATAGAACTCTAGCTTTTATTTCAAGATAAATATTTTTATAGAAAATACAATGAAAGATACCAAGGTTGAATAGAAAATCTGCTCACCTTAAATTAGTTACTAGATTATTTTAGAGCTCGAATTCATCCCAAAGCACTTCTTGAGCCCTCTTCTTCTCTTATAAAGTTGGTGAACATAATTTTTTTAATACAAAATTATATGATGAATGAATATGATTTTGCATGCCTTGCTTCTGTATGCTTGTTCTTAAATTATTTTAACTCTTGCTTTGGTTTTACTTTACTTGCCCTAGCTTAGGTTCAACTAATCCTCAATATATACTCAACAAATTCCAATATTTCCACTATTTTTCTTCTTCATAATCTATTTTAAATTTAGCCCACACAACACAACTTATTTGTTGAAATATATCAAAAAGTTTCAGAAAAATGAAATAGGTAGCAACTATTCTTCTTCCAATTTAAACTCAAATTCATAACTTGATTCACCAAAACATCTAAGTTGAAAAGAATAGATTTAGGGTTCATTTTGAATTCAATTTAACGGTTAAATTCCTTACATGAAGTGATTTATATTCTTTTGTCCTCAAACCAATCTTTTTTCTTCCTTATTACCAATAATTTTTCCTTCCTCAAATTAGTTCATCACTAAATCACCTTTGCCAAGCTGAATTCTCCTTGATTTCTGACTAAGAAAATCATCTTTTCTCATTTTCTTTCCTTATCTAACTTTCCTACTTTTGCTGCATGATCAGAACAGTAACAAAAAGAACTGGTAGCTAAGGTTTTGAAAAGAAAAAATTAAGAATATAATTTGGTAGGTGTCTATCCCCTAAAAAGCCAGCAAAAAGGTTGCTTCCCCAGCTTTTTTTTTATATTAAAAAGTTGCCAAGCTAACCCTTTAAAATTATTTTTAAATTCTCTCTTGAAACCACTTAGCTGAAACCTACTCCTAGGTTTTCCCATGATTAGGGACAACCTCACTAAAACTTGAGTCAACCCCTACATCATAGGTCGACAGTGAGGTCAGCTCTTCTTAAAATAGATCGTCCCCTAGGTCAACCGCATGAAAATTGAGTCAACTCCTTCATGGATAGGTTGACCGCACCGCATGCCAACACAGTGCTTCCTAAAACTTTTTGCTTTGTGTTTCTATGATGGAGTCGACCCCTCCTGAGATGGAGTCAACTCCTTCCCCTGGGTTCAGAAATTATTCTCACTTATGGAAACATTTCACTAGATTTATTTTTCCTCTAAAATTATCGCACAACATAAGTATATTACCTTAAATTTCCTTTGAGATGCCATCTACTATAAGCTCACTAACCATCAAGATTTAACTTTCATACCACTATTATTGATCTCATTCTTCTATCATATTCCTCTCTTAACTTAACAATCAAAGCCATACTTCCTTACTATTACCTAATTAATACTCAAATATTCAAGTACTCTATAAGCGAAATGTTGTGCCATTGTATAAATGCAGAAATGCAAGTACAATTTCTCTTAAACTATCATAGAGTTGATTCTGAATGTCACATATTATTAGGTGTCACTGGTGGATTTTGAGACTCATTGAGCATCATCTTGATGATCGATGATTCTTAATGGTTAGAGTTGAAATCATTCCAACCTATTGAAAGGAAGTTTTGATGATATTGTGATAGAAATCATAGTATATCTCACTACCAGATAGAATAAAATTTATGGAATCATACACAATAGAGATCTTTGTCCTATTAGATAGTTGAACTATGATTATGAATCACAGAAGAATTTAATTATCAATATAATTGATGATTAATCCAATGTAATTATTACAATTATCAAACTTACTAAGAGTTATGGAGTTGTAGGAGGATTAATTAGTAATTGGAATTGCTATTTGGCTTAATCTAATTGAGCAATAGGATTAGAATCAAGTCTAATTGAATTGGATTCAATTTGGCTTAGTTTGGATTTGATTAGATCAAGCCTAATTAGATTATATATGAGATAACCCAATTATAAGGAAAATGAATTCCTTGTTTGATTAGGATATGAGTGCAACCAATTTCTAATTGGATTAGAATCTAATTGGGTTAGGATCTAATTGGATTTCTAGTTAGACTAGGATTTTTTCTATCTTTGGGTGCAACCAATTTTTAATTAGTTAGGAATTAATTAAAGCACCAAGAGAGATCTCAATTTGACTGGCACTCTCTCTCCCTTGTGCCCCAACTAACCCCATGCCCCATCCCTTTTCATGCCACAAGGTCTTGATGTGCTCCCTTGTTTTTGCGTGAGATAATTTATGCCAAAACCCTACTCCATGCCTCCCTTGTCCATGCCTTCTAGATTAGGATAAGATCACAATTCAAAATGGTTTTGAATTTGGATTTTGAGTCCTTATTAGATAAGGATTTGATCTTTTCTTTTGACGCCGAATAAAAAGAGAGAGAGGGCATGGGATGAGATGAGTTTTCTAGCATGAAAGATCTGGTGAAGTTTCTTTGGGCATGGGTTTTTTGAAAGACATGCATATCTCTCCATAGGGCATGGGTTATTAGGAGGTGCTTATCTCCTTTAGCATGGGTTCAAAGAAGAAAAGAAAAAAAAGGAAGTTTTTCTTCTTCATCTTCTTCCTTTTGTTCTCCTTCTTCTCTAGAGAGTCTAAGAAAAAAAGAAAAATCATCTTTAACCATCAAGAGGTGACTTCTGCATAGAAAATTAGCACCCCAATGAAAGTCACAAACATTTGATCGAATTCAAGGCTTCATGTGGATACCTATAGAGATTAGACACATGTGCAGCTCGAGGAACCCAGACATCCATGATCATCAGCTACGATGAATATCGATCCATAATAAGGTATGGAGATCGGATCTCCTCTTTTCTTATATTTTCAAAATCAAATTTCAGATATATGTTTTATGTTCATATGATAAATTCTTAATAGGTGGTTTAGTCGATTTAATCTTATGCATGATTTAAATTAAAATTATTTTAATCTATATTTATTTTTACTATAAAATCAAAAACTTTAAAATTACATGCATAAACCACCTAATGATCATAACAATGGATATCCAAAAGAATTATCAAACTTGATGTGAATCACTTTGGCCACTATGAGGATTCAATGTAGATCATTTTAGCTAGTATAAAAGGAGTTGAATAGGGTCTAGAAGTAAGATTCATTACATCAAGAAGCTCAATTGCTTGTCAAACTTTAGGATATGATAACTTAGTTATGTGATGTCTGATTGAGATATTTTTATTTTCTTTTTGAAATTAGGTATTCTTTTGAGATCTACAACTTTGAGCCAACTACTTAAGGGACTAAATTAGATCAAAATTTTCATCATTTGAGCCTCAAAATGGGCTGATCAAATCAAAACATTCCTTTTAGAAAAGATTTTAAATGAAGATTATCTTTCAATCTGTGAAGAATTAAGTGCAGCAATAGAAAATAAAGTTGATGTAAAAGTCAAGATCTATCTTTTATAAATTTTATTTTTTTTTATGATTTTTTATGATGTTAATCATTGTTTTTAAATACTTAGTCTTATTCGAACTAAAAAGAGAAATCTAGCATGAATTATTCAAGTACGAATGTCCTTCTAGAAATTAGAAAGTTCTTCTAGAAACTACAAAGAGAAATTCTACTTAAATTATGCAAGAGAGGATCTCACTATTATATGTATAGGCTTTATGTGTGGAGAATTAATCGATAAAAGAAAAGAGGATTAAAGCCTTACTTTCGCAATCTTTTTTATCTTCTTCTAGTTTTCTTTTGAGAGACTTCAAGTTGAGAGGATTGAAAAAAAACTTTCTTCTTCCCAATCCGATTGGAAAATAAAAAGATAATTGAAATGATGGCAAATTGTTCTATTCTTGTGTAATAGCTAGTGTGCATCATATTATTCTATATAAATTCATTCACAAGAACTTGTGCTAATGCAAAACTTAGTTTAGGTTGAGCTGCAATTTTAGAACCACTACTTAATAGCCTAATCTTTGCCTATATTCAAGCAAATAGATATTCTACACCATGCTTTCTACAACCTTAGTAGAAAGATATAGTGAGCAAGTCTTTGCACTATTACTTTGAGTTGAATAAGACATGGTTTCTTCAACCTTAGTAGCACTCTTCCTCATGAATTTATAAGAAGCAAGAAAGATATAGTGAGCATAGAGGAAACAAGAAGCATCATCTCACTCCATAAAAAGAGAATACTCTAGTATTTCACATTCTTTAACTGATAATTCCATATAAAATGATTAGATCGATCTACATAGTTACGTAGCGACTCTTTACATACCACTCATATAAATAAATTAAAACATCCAAAAATATCAAATACTTAAAAGGACTATAGGAATACTTCTTAAAAACTTCAAAAGACAAAATTATGGACACTTTACTAATTTATACATGTTTGTGATTATAGTTAGGGATGACATTTAGCTAGTCCACATCTTATTCAAGCTTGATCCAGACCTGACCCAAACTTAAATATACGCACGTGCACACACACACCTATAAACTAGTACAAGTACAAAAATATAAATATTCTTTTAGGTCTAGGTTTGAGTTTACTAAAAAATTAGCCAATCTCATCATATATATATATATTGGAGTGCAAGTTTGTTTTTTGGTAGCCTGCTCGGCCCGAACTTAAACCAAGCCTATAGTTAATAATTTACCTAATTCATAATATAAATTTTACATGTATATCTTTAATGTTTCATATAAAACTTTACTATAAATTTTTCATCATTAGTGAATTTTCTTTCGAGTCTTCATCGCCATCATTGGACTCACTGGGACGAGCTTTGCGCTATACTTTTATGATGGCTGACTTCTTCTTCTCCTTCTTTTTCTCTCTCTTTTCTCCTCTAGAAGGAAGCTCTGGAACTTGAACTTCAATAGGAGAGCTCAAGGATGTAGGAGGCACTGCGGCTCCATCAATAGCGCCAACCTCGACAGTTAGGACAACCTCAACACCATCAGCAACCTTGGGAGCAGCGATGGCATTGATGGGTGCCGTAGAGCTTGGGATATTGACCCTTGCCTTCTTCAAACCCTCGCCTGGTGCCTTTCCTTTCCTCTTATGAGCCTGAAGCCCCTTAGTAAGCATCTCGACTACCTTAGTATCCATCTCTACAATAAAGAAGGGATCACGATCAAATAAATAAAAAAATTAAATTAAAAATTATTATAATACAAGAAGAAAACTTATGAATTGCAGAGATATACCAGCAAGATTGAGAGGACTCAAACCCATATTGAACAAAGTCTGATCTTTCAAAAGTTTGTTAGAATAGATCCGTCAACTATGGAATATGGATCACCCATCCAAGATCACCTGTAGGAGATATAGCACCATCTGTTGCTATGGAAAGATAGAAGAAGATAAATAAATACAACCATATATGTGGTTCGGCCCAAGTGCCTATATCCACGAGACATGCAATGCTTCATTACCGAGAAAGGAACAATAGAGGAGATACAATCTCAACTCACAAACTCTCTCTCTCAATCCAAAAGCACTCACCCATATAATGCTCTCATAGAAATTCCAAGAAGATCTCCCTCACAGATCTATCAGTCTAGGATCCTCAACATCCTTGGAGACTCTATGATCCTCTCATTCTCTACATCAAGCCCCAACTTTTGTTCCTAGGCAACCCCATCATTTCAGGACACTCTCGACTTTCTTGATGATCTTGGTGCTCCCTGAGACCCCTTGGCTCTCCCTAAGACCTGATGCTTGGTCTCCCTGAGTAGCCCTAGCACTCTCTACTGAGATATCTTCCTCGGCTGCTGCACCGCCAAGTCTCTTCTCAGTCTTCCATGCCTTTTAGGGAGGTGCTACTGTAGTACTCTAGCACTTCCTTCCTTGTCTCTGTGCCATCTAAGAGGTTTTTCCAAGACTCACTCTATT
Organism: Cocos nucifera; assembly: GCA_006176705.1. Lineage (NCBI taxonomy): Eukaryota > Viridiplantae > Streptophyta > Magnoliopsida > Arecales > Arecaceae > Cocos > Cocos nucifera. The sequence goes on along the minus strand of QRFJ01005955.1, from coordinate 16,012 downwards.
TCTTAGCTTGGGAGATCTTCTTATAAGCTCTAATTATTCTAATAGCCATTCGATCAGCTTCCGCATGCTCTCCTAGCCACTAGATAGCGCAACAGCTCCATAGACCCCATGAATAGATCTAGTCCATGAGTTAGGAGCTATAGATCCCATCAAAAGGCTTCCACTCACATGCCCGTATGCTATTTGCCATCATGCTGTTCGCCTCCATTGAGCCAGCTCGATCCATAATCGGGTTGGCTCAACTGCATCTGGCTTGAGCACTTGCTTTCTATCCATCTAAGAGAGCTTGGCTTGGATATGAGCTGAGCTGGCTTGATCTCATCCTGAGCCAACTCGACTACGTATCAGAGTCAGCCCAACTGTATGTTAGCTAATCTTTCTCGTGGCTCCTAAATCTCATTCTTGGATTATCATGGATCGAATCTCGAGGTGTCAGATTTCAACATTCTCCACCTCGACTTCGATATTCGGCTCCACCTCAAATCTGAGAGCTTTCTATATGATACTGCTCTGATGTCTTGGGGCTATCGTCTACTGCTCATGAATCGACAAACATGAAAGTTGAGCCAGGTTGCTCGATCCAAAATTTAGTCTCGTATCCGATCCATCTCCACCTAGAGCTCCACCTTATACTGAGCTCCACCTGACTTCTTCTTGCACATGAGAGCATCCTCCTTGATTGTTCCCTTCTTCTAACTTGACCACCATCGCAACAACACCTTGGAGCAACCTGACTCCTTCTAGCTCTGATACCACTGTTAGGATAGATCTGTCAACTATGAAATATAGATCACCCATCCAAGATCACCTATAGAAGATATAGCACCACCTGTTGCTGTGAAAAGATAGAAGAAGATAAATAAATACAACCATATACATGGTTCGATCCAAGTGCCTACATCCATAGGATATGCAATGCTTCACTACCAAAAAAGAATAATAGAGAAAATACAATCTCAACTCACAAACCCTCTTTCTCAATCTAGAAGTACTCACTTATACAATGCTCTCATAGAAATTCTAAGAAGATCTCCCTCATAGATCTACTGGTTCAGGGTCCTAGACATCTCTAGACACTCAGTGATCCTCTCAGCCTCTACATCAAGTCCTAGCCTTTGTCCCAAGGCAACCCACCATTCTAGGATACTTCCGACTTTCTTGATGATCTTGGGGCTCCCTGAGACCCCTGGCTCTCCCTGAGACCTGGCGCTTGGTCTCCCTAAGAAGCCCCTGGCACTCTTTGCTAAGATATCCTCCTCGACTGCTGCACCGCCAAGCCTCACTCAACTCCTATGCCTTCAGAAAGGCACTACTGTAGCACTCCATGCCTTGTCTCTACACTACCTGAGAGGTTTTCCTGAGACTCACTTTATTCCTTAGCTTAGGAAGTCTTCTTATAAATCCTAATTATTCTAATAGCCATCCGATCAGCTCACACATGCTCTCCTGACCGCTAAATAGTGCAACAGCTCCATTGACCTGTGAATAGACCTGGTCCATGAGTTAGGGATTGTAGACCTCATCAAAAAGCTTCCAATCGCATGCCCATGCACTGTTCGCCATCATGCTTGCTCGCCTCCATTGAGCCAGCTTGGTCCACAGTCAGGCTAGCTCGACTGCGTCTGGCCTGAGCACTGCTTTCTATCCATCTGAGAGAGCTGGCTCAGATACGGGCCAAGCCAACTTGATGTCACTCTGAGCTAGCTTGACTGCATATCAGAGCTAGCCTGACTATATGTTGGCTGATCTTTCTCATAGGCTCATGAATCTCATTCTTGGCTTATCGTGGACTGAATCTCGAGGTGCTAGATTTCAACAAAATTTAGATGGAAGGGAGGCCCGGTAGTTTCTGAGTCTATTAGGCAGAATCAAGATTGTCTTCATCTAAACTAGAAGCTCAACAAACTAACTCTCAAAAAAGATCCCCAAGGAGAAAGCCCTAATTCTAGAGTTGGGCAGGATACAAAAAAGAACCTCTCCTTCTAGTTGTGGATGGAGAAAAGGGCACCTTTCAATAATTTTTTCTTGCCAAACTATGAAGAAGAAGTACCATCAGTCTTTCATAGAAGGATGACGTTTTAAAAGGTATAGTAGTTTCGAAGTAGAAAAATAGTTGAACAAACTTCAGCAGAAAGACAAAGAGAGATGAACCTGATAATAAACCTAAAAAAGTTCAGCACTACAGAAGCAAAGAAGATATTCAAAAAGCGAAAAAGGACAACTACAAAAGGAAGGAGAGAAAATCTTAGTCCGACATGAAAAGCTTCTAAGTACAAATAAAAATAGCTTGGAGGAGGGGAACAAGCCCGGTCACTTGGTCCAAGAAGTTCTAGTTCATACTCAAGAGGGATTTCATATTCGATCCTGATTAAGGAATGGTCGTCCGGAGATAAGGTATAAGGAATGGTGCTAGGTACGAAGGTCGGATGGGATACATCCCTAGGTTCCGTCTCTTCTTTGGAGTTAGGATTTCGGATGGGATCATAAAAAGCAAGTACTTGATTGATATACATTGCATCCTAATTTGGTCTTTGGGATTTGAAAATTTTCTAGTTGAACTAAAATCATAGAGCCTTTATCTAGTTTTCTCTTGATCTAATTTTGATTTAATTACATTTGATTTGATCGATTATCATACCTCCAATTGATTAATTTTTGATCTTCCAAATTGATTTGAATATCTTTCTTGATAGTTAATTTGATTACCTTTTCTTATCTTAAAAGAAAATTTATTGATGAACATTCATACTTTATTTTGATTAATTAATTTTAAAAATTAAATTTAAAAAATGCTCTTCTTAAATTTTTTGAAGTTGATATCAAGCAAAATATTTTAAAAAAAGCTATCATTTATTTTTAAAACTAAATATTTAAAGAGAACTTCAATTTTAATCAATTAGTATCAAACAACTTACTGTTTATCTTGTATTTGATTGATTTATCATCCTCAAAACTATTTGATTTGAATCAATTTATTTTTATCAATTTAAAACTAAAATAATTGATATCAAGCTGAACTTAAAATATTTTAACTCTGACAAATAAATTTGATTATATTATAGAGAAATAAATTTAATAAATATATTTTTTTAAATCTCTAATTGGTATCAAGATTTTTTTTTTGAAAATTATCAATTGATTTGAATATTAAAGCAATTGATATCATAATTCTTATAATTGATATCAAATAGTTTATTCTTGTCTTAAATTTCATCACTTTATTTTGTTGCAAAATGAAAATAATATTTTATCTCAAATTTGATTTTGCATAGCTAATATGATATCATTTGAGATAAATTTAAAAAAAATTTATATATATTTTTTGAACTTAATTAAGTGATATCTCTTAAGAAAAGGTAGATCTAAATTTAAACAGAAAACCTCTTTATGATTTATTTTGTATGATCTATTGGTATCAATTAAAAATAATTTATTAAAATAATTTGATCTGAATTTAATTGATTCATCCTTTTCAATCAAAAACTTCAATAATTGGTATCAAATAGACCATCCTTATCTTGCACTTTATTGCATTATTTTTTATAAAAGAATTAAATATTATATTTCAAATATATTTTGTATTGATATACTCTTGATGTGATATCATTTGAAATAAATTTGAAAAATATATGCCTCTTCTAAACTTGATGGATTGATACCTCTTAAAGAAAAAGAAAAGATATTTTCTAAAATATTAAACATATCTTATGCTTGATTTTGATACTCAAAATTCTTAATAATGAAAAGCTCTATCCTTTTTGAATCTTTATAGCTCAAAGAATTTTTCTAACTAAGTTTAAGAAAATATTTTTGCATTCATATCTTTGGAAATGGAAAGAAGTGTCATTAAATTTATATTATTAAAAAATCTAACTAAAATATATTTTTTGAAACCAGCCAAATTTGATTTGAATTTAAATTTTAAAAAATATTATTTTATTTATCTTAATTTAATACAAATTTTTTATTCTTTTAAAAAGAGAGAAAGAAATTCAATCTAAATTTACTTCAAGCTTTAAAATAGGAGAAGAAAATATTAAAAGAAAAAATATACTTAATTTTAAAATAGTTTTATTTACAAAAGTAAGAAAAAAAATATTAAAGAAGAAATGATCATTTAATTTTAAAAAAATATATCTTTAGAATTAAAAATATCTTTTAAATTTAGAAAATTTAAATTTAGCTGTTAAATTTATATTAAATATGCTTGATTTGAAAAAAAAGAGAAAGAAAAGTTAAAAGATAAAATATTTCCACTATAATTATGAAAAATAGGAAGAGAAATGCTTTTTATCTTGATTTGCTTGAAAAATTTATTAATCTGCATTAAGAAAAATAAATTTTGATCTTAAATTCTTAATCAATTACTTTATGATCTTTTTAAATTAAACTTTTATGTATTTATTCATTTAATATGATATTTTATAGAATTTCTTGATACTCTTACTTCAAGAATTGAATTTGATACACACTTCTAATTTTAAAATTTATTTAAAAATCTAAATAATATAAAAAACTTTTGATGTACTTTGAAAATTCTTGTAAAATTATTTGTATTAAAGTAATTTTTACTCAAAAAATAAATTTAAAAAAATAATTCTAATTTGATTTGATACTATCATTGATTTGCTTGATATATTCTCGATATATATCTTTTCTAAATTTAAATGATGGATTTTCATTAAGAAAAGAAAATAATGAATATTGATGTGCATATTATACTTGATTTTATATTCAAATTTTTTGGAAAGCCCTATTCCTCTTAAAGCTTACAAGTGCATATTTGAAAATCTGATTAAAAAATTATATTCATTCAAAAAGAGAAAGAGCTTTTGATATTTGTATTTAAGCTAATTTCTTAAAAGAAAAAAAATATATTTTAAGCATATTTTGAATCAAAAAATAAGTTTCCAAAGGAAAGAGGATTTATTTGAATTGATTTTCTAAATTTGATACATATTTTATTTTGATACATTCTTACATATTATTGATTTTGATGATTTTTATTCAACTTTTCTTTGAGCTTTTGATGCTATCAAAAAGGGGAAGAGAAAAGTTGAGTATATGCTTAATGAATTAACTCTTAAAATACTTATTAATTTGATGCTTGAAATCTTAATACTCATTGATTTTAATGAAGATAATAATTTAAAATGAGTCTATGAAATATGTGTAATAAACTAAATATATGCAATGAATAAAAGACTAATTAAGAATATTCATGAAGTATGCATTCATATATTTGATTTAGTACTTCATGATATAAGTCGGTACAATGTATTGAAATACATTATTTATTTTTATTGTGCATATACTCAAAATTTTATCATCATCAAAAAAAAGAAAGATTATTGATCCTATGATTGATTTTGATGATTATAAAATATTGAGTAAAAATATTGCTAATCATGTATTTCAAGATTGAATATAGGATTTCTTAAATGCTCACATTGAAGAAATTATTTTTGGAAAGAAATTTTTCTGAAGATGTTAAGCCAAAACACTTAAAAGAAGAAGTTTTCATAAATTTGGATGGCACATTATAAAGAAAATGAAAGAAAAAGAAATAAATATCATTTGAAAGATTTAGAGCCAAGAAATTCAAGTTTAGAAGATCAAATAATAAAAAAAAATAAAGTTGAAAAGTTTAGAGCGGACCCATTCTTGACTCGAGTTAGCCCTAACATGGCATGCTTTTATTTCGTTGGCTTGGTATACAGTCGAGCCAGCTCGATTTGGATCCAAGCCAGCTATCTTCGAGTGGCAGAAGAAATGTTTCAGAGTTTTGCTTTTCGAGCTAGCTTGAAGCTCCAACCGAGCCGACTATCTCAAGTCAATAGAAACGTGATTTTCATGTTTGCCATTCGAGCCAGTCCGAAGTCCTAATTGAGCCGGCTATCTTCAATTGACAGAAGCACCATTTTTCAAGTCTATCGATCGAGCCAGCCTGACATAGAATTGAGCCAACCCTCTCAATTAGACAGAACATTGATTTGTAATAAGATACTGCTCGAGCCGACTCGAAGCAAGAATTGAGCCAGCTCGACATAATCTGACAGGCATAACGGCTAGTTCTGAGAAGTTTATTTTTACCCAAAACTTTTTCCAACAACTATTTTTTGTCTCCAACAGCTATAAACTACTAGAAATGAGTTCAAAGGATATAGAACTTATAAAAAATAAAAGAAAGACACAAGAGAAGAAAAAAAGAGAGAACAAGTGAAAAACATTCAAATTTGAGTGACCTCCATTGCACATCAAAAGAAGAGAGAAAAGAGAAGAATCAAGCAATAAAATTAGAAGACTTTCAAGAGATATCTTCTCCAACATCTAGCACAACCTCTCAAGCATCATTTGAAGAGAAGTGAAGCATCAAAAAAGCAATCCTTCAATTTCTTCTTCAGATTTTAAAGAGTTTAAATTCTATTTTTATTTTAAGCTGAAACTTTCATTCTTGTATTTTATTTTCTTTACAAGTTTTTTTTGAAAAAAGAAACTTAGAGATTAGGCCCATCCAAGTCCGAAATTGGACATTGTAGATTTTGATTGGTGAACCCATAAAACCAACTAGATTGATAGTGAGCCCGAAAAAACTATAGATGTAAAATTTTGATTAGTAATCCCGAAAAATCAACTAGTTTGATAGTGAGCCCAGAAAACTATCGATGTAAGATTTTGGTTGATGATTCCAGAAAATCAACTAGATTTGTTTGTGAGCCTAGAAAAAATAAATATACTATAATTAGTAGGATTATAGTAGAATTTTCAAAAGGAGTTTGGAGAGTGAACGTAGGTGTGGGTTGCACCAAACCACTATAAAACTTTGTGTGTTTGTGTTGTGCCTTTGATTCTTTACTTACTTGCTTTATTATTTGTTTAGATTAGTCTTTCAATTTCTACATAGCATTTGTATGTCTTGAATCCACTGCTACTCATATTGTATTCATCTCAATCACACTACTTAGGTTAAAATTAAAGTACATACTTGTTTAGATTTTAAATTTGGTTAAAATATTAAAAAACCTAATTCACCCTCCCTTTTTTGGGTTGCTACCTCTGGGCAACAAGAATAGGTCAACCCCACCACGTGCCACCACAGTGCTTCTAGAAACTTTTCTCTTTATTTTTCTATGATGGAGTCGACCCCTTCTGAGATGGAGTCGAACCTTTCCCTTGGGTTTAGAAATTATTCTCACTCATGAAAACATTTCACTAGATTTTTTTCCTCTAAAATTACCACGCAATAAAAGTATATTACCTTAAATATCCTTTGAGATGCCACCTACTATAAGCTCAATAGCCATCAAGATTTAACTTTAATACCATGATTATTAATCTCATTCCTCAATCATATTCCTCTCTTAACTTAACAATCAAAGCCATATTTCTTTACTATTACCTAATTAATATTCAAATGTTCAAGTACTCTATAAGTGAAATGCTATGCCATGTATAAATGCAGAAAATGCAAGTATAATTTCTTTTAAACTATCATAGAGTTGATCCAGAATGTCATATACTATTATGTCATTGGTGGATTATGAGACTCATTGAGCATCATCTTGATGATTAATAATCCTTAATAGATAGAGTTGGAATCGTTCCAATCTATTGAAAGAAGTTTTGATGATATTGTGATAGGAATCACAATATATCCACTATCAGATAGAATAGAATCTATGGGGTCACATACAATAGAGATCTTTATCTGATCAGATGGTTGAATTATGATTATAAATCATAGAGAAATCTAATTATCAATATAATTGATGATCAATCCATGCAATTGTTGCAACTATCAAACTTACTAAGAGTTAGAAAATTATAGGAGAATTAATTAGTAATTGAATTACTATTTGGCTTAATCTGATTAAGCAATGGGCTTAGAATCAAGTCTAATTGAATTGAATTTAATTCGGCTTAGTTTGGGTTTGATTAGATCAAGCCTAATTAGATTATATATGAGATAATCCAATTGTAAGGAAGATGAATTTCTTTTTTGATTTGGATTTAGGTGCAACTAATTTCTAATTGGATTAGGATCTAATTGGATTCCTAGTTAAACTAGGATTTTCCATCTCTTTGGGTGCAACCAATTTCTAATTGGTTAGAAATTAATTAAAGAACCAAGAGAAATCTTAGTTTGACTGGCACTCTTTCTTCCTTGTGCCCCAACTAACCCCACACCCCATCCCTTTTCATGCCACAAGGTCTTGATGTGCTCCCTTGTTTTTGCATGAGATAATTCATGCCAAAACCCTACTCCACACCTCCCATGTCCATGCCTTCTAGATTAGGATAAGATCACAATTCAAAATGGTTTCGAATTTGGATTTTGAATCCTTATTAGATAAGGATTTGATCTCTTCTTTTGACGCCAAATAAAAAGGGAGAGAGGGCATGGGATGAAATGAGTTTTCTAACATGAAAGATCTGGCGAAGTTTCTTTAGACGTGGGTTTTCTAAAAGACAAGCATATCTCTCCTAGGGCATGGGTCATTGGGAGGTGCTCATCTCTTTTAGCATGGGTTCAAAAAAGCAAAGAAGAAAAGGGAGTTTTCTTCTCCTTCTTCCTCTTCTTCCTCTTGTTCACTTTCTTCTCTAAAGAATCTGAGAAAAAAAAAGAAAAAAAATCATCTTCAACCATCAGGAGGTGACTTCTGCAAGGAAGTTAGCACCCCGATGAAGTCATAGGCGTCTGATCAGATTCGAGAGCTTCGTATGAATACCTATATAGATTAGACACGTATGCAGGCTCAAGGGATCCAAACATCCATGATTATTAGCTATGGTGAACATCGACCCACGATAAGGTACGAAGATCGAATTTTCTCTTTTCTTATATTTTCAAAATCAGATTACAGATGTATATTTTATGTTCATATGATAAATTCTTAATAGGTGATTTAGTAGATTTAATCTTATGCATAATTTAAATTAAAATTATTTTAATCTATATTTTATTTTTGCTATAAAATTAAAAATTTTATAATTACATGCATGAAACCATCCAATGATCATAACAATGGATATCCAAAAGAATTATCAGACTCGATGTGGATTACTTTGGCCATTATGAGGATTCAATGTATGGATCACTTTAGCAACCATAAATGGAGTTGAATAGGGTCTAGAAGCAAGATCCATTATATCAAGAAGCTCAATTGCTTGTCAAACTTCAGGATACGATAACTTAGTCATATGATGTCTTACTGAGATATTTTTTTTTTGAAATTAGGTATTCTTTTGAGATCTACAACTTTGAGCCAATCCACTTAAGGGACTAAATTGGATCAAAATTCCATCATTTGAGCCTCAAAACGGGCTGATCAAATTGAAACATTCCTTTTTAGAAAAGATTTTGAATGAAGGTTATCTTCCAATTCATGAAGAATTAGGTACAGCGATAGAAGGTAAAGTTGATATAGAAGTCAAGATTTATCTTTTATAAAATTATAATTTTTTTATAATTTTTATGATGTTAATCATTGTTTTTAAATACTTAGTCCTATTCGAACTAGGAAGAGAAATCTGGTCCTGAATTATTCAAGTATGAATGTCCTAGAAATTAGAAAGTTCTTCTAGAAACTACGAAGAGAAATTCTACTTAAATTATGCAAGAGAGGATCTCACTATTATATATATGGGCTTTACGTATGTAGAATTAATCAATAAAAGAAAAGAGAATGTAAGCCTTACTTTCGTAATTTTTTTATCTTCTTCTAGTTTTCTTTTGAAAGATTCAAGTTAAGAGGATTGAAGAAAATATTTTGTTCTCCCCGATCCGATTAGAAAATAAAAAGACAATTGAAATTGATGGCAAATTTTTCTTGTGTAATAACTAGTGTGCATCATATAATTCTATATAAATTCATTCATAAGAACTTGTACTTATGCAAAACTCAATTTAGGTTGAGCTGCACTTTTAGAGCCACTACTTAATAGCCCAATCTTAGCCTATATTCAAGCAAATAGATGTTCTACACCAAGCTTTCTATAAGGATCCAAGAATGATCGGGCAAGTGCACCATTAATACTTTGGCCAAATAAGACATGATTTCTTCAACTTTAGTAGCACCGTTCCTCATGAATTTATAAGAGGCAAGGTAGATATAGCTTGAGCATAGCGAAAACAAGAAGCATCGTCTCACTCCATAAAATGAGATAGTACTCTAGTATTCCTCATTCTTTAACTTATTATTCCATATAAAATGATTAGATCAATTTACATAGTTACATAGCGACTCTTTATATACCATTTATATAAATAAATTAAAACATCCAAAAATATCAAAATTATGGACACTTGATTAATTTATGCAAGATTATGATTATAGTTAGGGCTGTCATTTAGCTAGATCAGCTGGTCCACATCTTGTTCAAGAGTAATCCAGACCTGACCCAAACTAATATATATACAACCCGCAAACCCCCCATAAACTAGTACAAGTACAAAAATATTAATATACTTTTGGGTCTGGGTTTGAGTTTACTAACAAAGTTAGCCACCTTGATCATATATTTATATATTGGAGTGCAAGTTTGATTTTTTTTTTTTTTTTGCAGCAAACTCGGCGCAAACTCAAACCAAGCCCATAGTTAATAGTTTACCTAATTTACAATATAAGTTTTATGCATGCATCTCAAATGTATCATATAAATCTTTAATTACGATGAGTTTCTCATCGTTAGTGAAAAATTTTAAAGTACGAACTGAATTGAGTCTTTCAAATAATAGTATCTACTGAAGACTAATTGAAGGTCCGGTCCTCTTAGCCACCTTGATCATATATTTATATATTGGAGTGCAAGTTTGATTTTTTTTTTTTTTTTTTTTTTTTCAGCAAACTCGGCGCAAACTCAAACCAAGCCCATAGTTAATAGTTTACCTAATTTACAATATAAATTTTATGCGTATATCTCAAATGTATCATATAAATCTTAATTCTAGGCGTGACCTACTTCCAGCATTTTGAATGGTCTAAGTCTGGACTCATGTAAAGTTGTTAAAAGCTCTATTCAACCATTTCATCCTTAACATGAAACACAATTTCCCGATGTTTAATTCAAACATTCATACAATAGTGAACTAGACCTTGGAATGCCGGAGTACATGGCGGGCTAGTGATCTGAGTAGTTTCCGTATGATACTAGCTGTGACCTACTTCAGGAACTCTGAATGGTCTAAGTCTGGACTCATGTAAAGTTGTTAACTTTTCTATTGAACCATTTCGGTCTTAGCATGACACATTTTACCAATGTTTAATTCAAACATTCATACAATTGTGAACCTTTTCAGTCTTAACATGAAACGCATTTTACCGATGCTTAATTCAAACATTCATATAAAATTGTGAAAAGATATGGAAATTCCTCATTGGGTCCAGTCCACGTATTCTTCATTCCTATGTTTAGACTTGGAGACTCGTGTAAGGACACAAGATTCATGCTACGATCTACATAAACCCCCAGCATCAAAGCCACATTAGATAGAAGAGATATATTCGTGCCAATTAAGAGGGGGACAAAAAAGCCCACTTCCTTTGTAAGCATATAGAAACATTGGGAAGAAATGAGTACGTGGAGAGGAAATGCACTAGGATTGATGTTACTGTTCTTGCTGGTTGCGACCCCACAGCCTTTCTGTACAGCCGCGAGGACATCAGCATGGCAGACGTGGCTTGTTGAAAGAAGTTTGGCGTTGGAGTCCCTCCCTGGACCGGGTCCGTCGGGTTGCACAAATTCCCCTATCAAGACTGGCCCATGCCCAAGCCCACCAAAGCCACGAGCATAATTGGATTCTCCAAGATGACAAAGCACTTCTGCAGATGCTTAGAAGCTATATATATATATATATATATATATATATATATATATATCTCGCTTGTAGCTAAAGTGCTGTTTGCTGTTACCTCTCGTCGGAACCCGAGTAGGGTTCGAGTTCATAATTTGATGGTTCCCATAAATGTTTTATAATTTTTTTTTTTCTTTCGAAAATAAATCCACTTGTATCTTTGTGTTTCCAATACCCGTAATGCCAAGTTCCCAGTTTTATATATTTATTTTAATGGATACAGTGTCAGCATGTGAGATCTTATTTGTTAGGTGAGTCATTTTTGTTCATTACGTGTGAGACGTAATTTAAGAGGCATCCATATTCCAATAAATATAATATTTCTATAATGATCTAAATGTTTCTTGATTGAAAGAAATATGATGATATCCAAGGAAAATACAGATACGCACCAACCCATATCATCAAGTAAGAGTACTGCCATGTAGGACTATTCTATGCACCCACCATGTGGCAAGAGGGTGTTAAGATGATTCACGCGAACTGGTCCAATTCACGAAGGAGGTTTGGAGAACCACTAAAAACTAAGACACAGCCGCACATGGGACGATCAATAGAGTGATAATGGATATAATTATATTTCTTTAATCAATGCTCATAGGATCTTATGGACTATCAAATGCACATATTTCTAATAGCAAACTGTGCTGTTCTCTTAACAAACTTGTGCTATTTGATGTGCTTCTCCACATCAGGTATGGTCATGCAATGCATCATCTGATTATTATTATTAGTACTTAGTTTATTATGTGTTCATGCAGTCGTCACTATAATTAATAATGAATCTTAACTATTTCTATTTTATGACTCCTTTTGTGTTCAAATGTTTGAAAAACAAGCATATAAACCTATTGATGGAGAGAGAGAGAGAGAGAGAGAAAGTATAGCAGAAGAGATTAAGTCTTTAAATAAACTAGTCTTCTGGAATAATTTAAAAGACTCGTACGGTACAAAAGCTGATGTAAGGGTCTCGAACTCTAGCATCAAATAATAAGAGCACAATCTTTCAAAACTTCATCCTAAGTTTTGGAGTATTATAATAGATCGAGCCATATAAGAATTACCATCCATTTTTTGCTCCAACCCTAGAGCGACTCCTTACTAAGTTCATCTAGACTTAGAAATAATAATGTTTCTTGCTTTCTTCTCTTAGTCTTCTCCTGACTTGGATATAAGAACTCCTTTCTTCCTCTCTAAAAAACCCCTAGACGAAGCCCTTAATCTCTTCTTTCTTTTCCTATCCCTACAAACATGGAGCCATTCCACTTAAGTGGAGAACTCCTCGTGGGCTAAACCCAAGGAAAAAAATAAGTGCAAAATAATATAAGCCTCGTCATGGGGTTAGACACAAAATACAATAGGATAATATGAACTCAAGCTTCTCTGTGTAGATCATTTTCTAAAAGAAATGACTACTTAAATTCCATCTAGAAGGGAGGTCTAGATGCTCATTTGAGTATGAAAAGTTGTGACTTGGAGATTGGTTAGGTACAATTGGCATGCACCAACCCTTTGAATAAAGCAAAGTTCCTAAGATGTTATTAATTGAGGTTAGGTCGTCAATTAACCAAAATTTACTTGAAATTTGTGAGACATGAGCAAAAGATCCTAGACCTTTCAAAACTTCATCCTAAGTTTTGAAGTATTATAATAGATCGAGCCATATAAGAATTACCATCCATTTTTTGCTCTAACCCTAGAGCGACTCCTTACTAAGTTCATCTAGACTTAGAAATAATAATGTTTCTTGCTTTCTTCTCTTAGTCTTCTCCTGACTTGGATACAAGAACTCCTTTCTTCCTCTCTAGAAAACCCCTAGATGAAGCCCCTAATCTCTTCTTTCTTTTCCTATCCCTACAAACATGGAGCCATTCCACTTAAGTGGAGAACTCCTCGTGGACTAAACCCAAGGAAAAAAATAGGTGCAAAATAATATAAGCCTCGTCATGGGGTTAGACACAAAATACAATAGGATAATATGAACTCAAGCTTCTCTGTGCAGATCATTTTCTTAAAGAAATGACTACTTAAATTCCATCTAGAAGGGAGGTCTAGATGCTCATTTTAGTATGAAAAGTTGTGACTTGGAGATTGGTTAGGTACAATTGGCATGCACCAACCTTTTGAATAAAGCAAAGTTCCTAAGATGTTATTAATTGAGGTTAGGTCATCAATTAACCAAAATTTACTTGTATGATATTTGTGAGACATGAACAAAAGATCACCATAGCTCACAAAGATCATCGCTTAAGATTGTATGCCTCATTTTGTCCCTAAAAATGTAGGTTATCTAGTACATATCTATTATAACCATAGATAATATATATCTACAATAAATAGTGAGAAATATTGAGACAATGAAGATCCAAATCATTTGATGGAGAAAAATGGCCGCAAATGTGAATTCTGATCCTAGGCCAAAAACCCAATTTCAATTTGAGATTCAGCTTATTGCTTTTAAATGCAGCAATATATAAGGCTATTTCTATTAATGTGTAGAATATTTGAAGTATCTTCACTTGCTTGCGTAATAACTCACTAGAATTCTCCATACATCTTCAAATGACAAAGCAATAAATATTCATAAGAAACCTAGAAGATGATTCTTGAAGAATCTAAAAGACACGTTCATGTAAACTTTATTAGCTTATTTAATATATTTATGCAATTACTATTTCTAAAGGATTTACTTTTCCAACGTCATGTCGGCTCATTTGACGTATATGACCTAAAATCTTAATATTAGATCTATGTTAGATCTAAAATAGATGGTCAGTGAATCCAACTAATTACCTAGTGGTCATGTTGCAAAATCTTTTAATCCAAATTAAAATATATATAGACCAACTTGATATTATCTTTGATGTTTCTGACTTGAAAAGTGTGCATATATAAAGTAAAAGTGTCGTACATATCCAAGTTCATCGTTGGGTATGTCTATACCAAACCAAAGTTTGGTCAGAATCTCTATTGGAAATTCCTCACACTCCAAAATACTTGATTAAAAAATTAGATCTTGGAGTCGGTAATTATCCAGCTTAGTTAAAATTAGCTTATTATTGGAGACGGATAAACAAGCATACTTGAGTATGGAACTATAATAGATTCTACTTTATAGGACTGAAATTTAGCACTTTGTGGAAGTTGAGACGTTAAAACTAAGCTTTTCTCTACTTTAGCTGATAAATTCGAGGCATACATCAGACATGGCCGACGAGCTGCTAATGTACTTGAGAGAAGTTTGAGTAGTTTCCGTATGATATATGCTAGGTGACCCATTTCAGGAAGTTTGAATGGTCCAAGTCTCCACTCGTGCCAAATATTCTCTCTTGGTCATGCAGTTGCAACAAACATTCATGAAAATATATGGAAATTGCTCCTTGGCTCGATCCATGTATTCTTCGTTCGTCCCTTTAAAGGACCAAAGGGTGGTACAATCTATGTAGCAAGACTTAGTTAGAAGAGATACTCAATTAAGACAAAAAAGAAAAAACCACTTCCATTGAAATATAGGGTGGCCCTTGCCCAAGCCCACCAAAGCGCATAATTGGCGATTCTCCATAGTACGATGATAAGCAAATGTGAAAGGTGGCCCTTGCCCAAGCCCACCAGCTATTGGATTCTCTACGATATAAGCACTATGCATGCTTAGAAGCTATATATATATATATATATATATATTGCTTGCAGTTGATGCTTGCTGTTACCTCTCGACAGAAACCGAGCAGGGTTCAAGTTCATATTTTCATGGTTTCATAAATTTTTTATAATTTTTCTTCTTTCTTTTGAAAATAAATCCGCTTGTATCCATCGGTTTCAAATATCCTATTTTATATATTTATTTTAATGAATACAATGTCAGCATGTGAGATCTTACTAATTATGTGAGTCATTTTTGTTTATGCATCCATGGGCATCATATAGAGAGAAATTGAAAACATAAATATTTTAATAAATATAATATTTCTACAATGATATAAATATTTCTTGACAAAAAATATGATAATATATAAATCACGTAGAAAGTAGTCTTTAAAATTTGATAGAAAGGATGGCTGTGGCAACTAGGTTGAAAATTTTGGCCAAAAAATACTCTGTATACATAAGCAGGGGAAGGAATACTCCCAATAGAAGTTTTTCTCTTCTTCGATTCCAGCT
>QRFJ01005954.1:0-187649 GCA_006176705.1 Cocos nucifera | reverse complement strand
TGGCTAAGGCGATGAAAACAAAAAATCAATTCCTGCTAGCTTGTAGTGGCACATAATAATAGTCTTACACAAACAAGTTTTTAACCTAGCTGAGAGATCGAATGAGGGTATCTCTCCACTGCTCACGCATACCTCTTGCTCCATTACTAATGCATAGGATCATGTTCTCCCATTCCTCATGCCTGCCTGCTACCTCAAGACCCTGCATGAAAGTGCTACAGATGTAGCACTAGAACCAGAGTCATGCACCAACTGGATTGCAGAAAAAAGAATAACCGTAAGGTTAGACTCAAAATGAGCATACCTCCAGGAATGGACCTTCTTCTTGTCTTCAGGTTGGCCAGGTAAGGTTAGGGCAAGTCCGCTTCAGTGGCCATTGCTGTTGCAATGAAAATACTTTCCTTGACAGCCGGTTATTCTTCTCGGCTCTTAACCTTCTTCTTTCTTTTCTCCTTCCACCTTTGCTTTTTTGAGATTTTTTTTTATTCAGAAGATTTTCTTTGGAACAAGTTCATTCCATAGCAAAGAACTGAGTCTTAGAGTCTTTCATAGAAAGTCAGGCATGACCAAGCGAGGTGATTCATTAATGTCGACCAGAGGAATTTGTTGAAGTTTATGCATTGTCTGTTATTCAGATGAATTGCCCCATATGCAGTTAGTCAAGTGATTGCCAGAATAACATCATTCTGCAGATCAAGTCAACGGTTCAGGCGACCGGGCTCTCAAAGCTCTAGTCCACACCTTGATCATCATTAGGACAGTGAGTCTTGGACTGACTGCCCATCATGCATCTTAGCCTGTAAAAGTACAATTCAGGTGACTAATACTTGAGCTGATGCGAACTCTGTTAACCAAACAATTCCTGCAGGTGGGCACATTTGCGAGCAGTCTGATATCTTCATGTTAGTGCTGAGCTCATCAGACATCGAGTACCAACATGTAATATCTGGCCTATATATCTTCGTCTATCCTTTTTTAGAGACGCTGCTCTATGCAGTGGATGACGCGGCTGGTAGGTGGAGGGGTCCTGGTCCAATACATGGTTGAACTGTCTGCGAAACTCAAAAATAATTTTTGTAGTTCTCTACGCAATCTTTATAATGTGGTTCTTGATCGAGGCTATGGTTGTCCAGGATACGTGCTAAGGATTGGGCAGACATTTTTCTGCAGGGAGTCAAAGATTCTTGACGTTAGATACTGTGTAGATTATGGACTTGACCAGACTTATGTTTAAAGATTTTATTTCTAAGTAAATTAAGCCCCACTAGTGGTTGCTCGGATTGCCTACACCTCCCTCTGTAGAGATTGCGAAAATCTTCACGATTAAGTGAGTTTCTAGTGAGGTGGTGCGTCTCACCAACTGACCTCATCACCTCACCTAACATTATTAGTGATGGTGTTAGCCAATGATAGGAACAACTCTGTGTTCAAGAAATTCTCAGATCATGGGTGCAGCCAGACTTGGTCTCTATTTCATGAATCTCACCATATCGAAATATTGATGCGCACTTCCCTAGTTAAGTCAGATCCACTATTTGCATTTAGATTGGATTTCTAATTGAGTTCTCACCGTATCCCAAGAATATTGAACCCGAATGCATTCGGCTGCGCGAGCGCGCATCAGCATCCAATGCCTATAGGACATGGTTGCATCTTCTGGTGCAAACTGAGCCACTATATTCAGTCAGAATAATCAACCCCGACAAGGGCCCACACATTACAATGTGGAAGACCCTGACTTAATCGTTTTCTAGAGGAGAATTTGATTCAGGTCTCATTAAACTAGACTTGGCTATGCATAAGGCAATTGATTGACCGTACCGTGAGTGGAGTGGGTTAGCTTGGATTATTGAACCCCTCAAATTAGAACTAGTCAACAAGATATAGCTGAGGTTAAGTGGGAGATCGCGATGGAAGGGATTATGCCATTAACCTCGTACAAGAACCGCATTCATGTCGAGGTAACTCCTAATTAAAAAATCAATCGGTCGTATGTTGCCAAATTATTCTAGACACCAAAATTATGTGTGAGTCAGAACCAATTGGAGTTAGCCTACATCCAGACTCTTACCTCTGAGTCCTAATTAGGTCTTGCTTTGATTGATTTCGATTATTCTTGACCCAGACTTATCCTATTAGAGGCGGTCATTTAAGCATTGTGATCCCATCTACCAACTCGTTGATTCAGTTGATTCAACGCTTAACCTTAATTGTGACGTAGCCCAAGCCCGAGACCCAGTATTATGAATAGTCTTAGATATGAATTCTCAATTTGGACCTAAATTATATTCCATAATCTTAATTCTAATTATGTAGATTCAATAAACCAAAATATGCACAATAAATCCTAGGATTTCAGATAGTTTCCAAATAAGGTTTGAAGAACCAGTTCGTTTGATTTGAAGAAACAAATTGCGCAGCACCCTAAGCATAATAAGAGAACACTCCATGAATGGGAAGAGGGAGGGTCTCGTTTAAACCCTTCTTCATTCTTATGACCGGTATGGCTAGAGGAACGTCTTAATCAAGAACATGTAATTACTACAAAATAGTTTTAGATCGTATACATATGTTCAATATACAAAATTAGAATCTAATATGGCATAATTTTGCATTACATTCTTCTGTATCGAATCATGCACTATTTTTAGATCTAATTATCTCATAATAATTAAAAAATTAGATTTAAATTGATCTTATCAAAAATAAACCCTAATCTAAGATAACTATGGTAGAACTATTCTTACAACTAGTCAAGACATGCATCAATCATATCTCATATGATGTGTTTTAAAATTAAATATATTTTATTTACTATTTTTTAAATTATTTATAATAATTAATATCAAAAAATAGTGATAAATTAGAGATCTGAAAATGATTTAATAATTAATTATAAAATGCAAGACTATTCATTAGAACCTATTTATATTTTTAGAACTAGTCATGCATATTTTCTAAATCTAGATCCGAAATCATTTAATTTAATTTTTTCTAATTTTAGATATGCTATCAATCTCCAGTGTACATTCTAAAAATCATTATTTTTAATTTAAAATAAATTTAAAATAGATATAAACTTTTACGAACCTTGGCTCTGATTACCCAATTGAAGGAAAATTCCGATTATTTTTGGATTAGTCGTTCAGAACTCTAATCGAACAAGAGATATAATTTTAAAAAAATTTTTTCTTTTATTCCAAATTAGATCTAAGATATTTTAGATCTAATTCTTATTATTTTAATAATAAAAATAAAATCTAGATAAATTAAATCAAATTTAATTTACCTTGATGTAGGGTAATCCTATTACCCATTTGATGATCATATAAGCAGCGGAAGGTTCTGGATCTAGCCACGCAAGTGCCTAACCTCTACTGGTATCTACTCAGGCTAGATTTGGAGAACCTCTTCTTCTCTATCACATCTCCAAAAATTAAATCTGAATCTAATTTGGAGGATCCTCAAAATAACTTTCGAAGATCAGCAATTGTCCTTTGCAGCAGCGCAACCTTCTAGCTTTCTGTCACCTTTCTCTCGCCTAGATTGCACCAACTTAGATCCTAAACCACTTTGGGCATGGAGAGGAGAGGGAGAAGGTGGGTTTGGCATGGAGGAGGAGAGCAGCCTTGGGGCTTGGAGAATTACTATCTCTTTGAGTTGGGCGCAGGGTCTTATTTATAGACTATGCGTGATCCAACTCCTCTTCATTCCAACCAATCACAACCCTTTGTGAAATCAGATCTAAATCTGATTGGTGGAAATAGAGTCCCTTGGATTTATCCTTAGATGGTGCCTAAGACCAGTCAAAGTTGGTTCTTAGAAGGAGTCTAATCGGAATCCAAAAAGGAGATGGAGTCCCTATCCAACAGGAACTCCTAGGCGCCTCAGGCGTGCGCCCTCCTCCTTGCTAGCTTCTGGCAGGGGGACAAGCCTCCACCAGCTCTCCAATAGGTGCATGACATGTGGACAGAAGTCAAAGTATCAATGGTCAACATTTGACCAGTCAAAGGTCAACTTTTGACCAAAGTCAAAGGACGAGAAATGGCAGGTGACCAAAAATGGCAGGTATTATCTTACAAAATAAGACAACCCTTTTCTGACCTGGACAGGCTCCAGTCAGACCAAGTGAAGGCCTCTGATCGAGCACAAACTCCTTTGGCTCAGTCAGGACAACTATTTATGATAGTAAAAGAAGAACGTTAGGTTCAATCGAGTGCTAGCATGATTTCCTTGAACCTAATTGAATCTCATTCAGATCAATTGAACTAGATCAGTTCAATTGATGATCACCAGATTCAAACCCTTGTTTGTGTGACCCAGTTAGGTTCAGTTCTATATGGTAATGAGATATGTCATGATCTCTATCATCGACATCATCGAAACTCCTTTCGATGGATCAGAACTCTTCTGATTCGAACAGCTAGAATGATCGATCATCTAAATCATTCTAATTGCTCCCAAAATCTACCAGTGACACCTAGCAGTATATGGTGGCAACCCATCAGAGCTAAATGCAAACCTCTTGGTGCAGCTACCTGTGTGATTAAGTTCTTCTATCTTGAGCCCCGATCAGATTAGGGTTAAGGTGAACTCGTCAAACCCTAGTCTCTATCATATGATGTAATCATTCGATTCAAGTCTGATGTGAAAACCTAAATAGAAACTCTTTCTATTATTTCACTCTACCATGGCCATGGGCTTCTGGACTTGATTCTCATGATCATCATAGGGCTGCTCCTCTACCATCGAGGTAGATAGATTCCATTCTTGGATGCAATCTAAGTTCCTACAATGAACATGCTATAGCCAACATACACCTCAGGATTCCGAATGGCTAGGAGATCGAGTTATGGTGTAGTCAAACTATAACACCCTCAAGGTGAACTACCGATGCACCTCAGGTCAAAGAACCAGACACACCACTGCAGCATCGAGTCAGTCATTGACGAGAAGGTAGACTTCCTAATGACTACTCGAGGTGGTCATGCTCAGTGCCCTCATTCTCTAACGAGTATCTATACTCTCGCTCTGGTGTCTCCACACCGTAGACTCAAGACTCATCTACTAAAGAGAAGCGATTGTACACCAACCTTCCGGATCAATCACCATCCTCGTGATGATCCTATGGTCGGGAGCATTTTATGAGTTAATAATGATTATTCATGTCTTAAATTTTCAACTCTTAAAAATATGAATTATCATTACCATTAACTCAAAGGATGTATCACAGACACTAAATACACATATGTGATAGAAAATAACCCATTTTATTAATTTTAGTCAAAATTATAATTTTGCCCCTAGAAGTGCATTACAAGTGTTAGCCAATTCTGGCTTCTAGGGCACATATATCTAACAATAATATCAAAAAATAGTAAATAAATAGATCTAAAAGTCATAACTAATCAAATTAAATTATGATCATGATAGAATATATATAGAATAATTCTATTCTATAACTAGTCATTCATCTTATACAACTTAGATCTAAATTATTTAATTTTTTTAATTTTTAATTTTAGATCTAATCACATCTAACGTGACATCTGAAATTATTAAATTATCAGATCAAAATTAAGATAAAATTAGATCTAATGAAAAATGCAATCTGGCTCTGATACCAATTGAAGGAAAAACCTAGTTTTTTGGGTCAGGTTCGTTCATATCTAATTGGATCAAGAGAGATATTTTAAAATTTTTTCTCTTAGATCTAGATTAGATCTAAAACTTTTCAGATCCGATATTATTGATCTAAAAAAATAAAATAAAAAGAATTAAATCTAATTTAATTTCACCTTATTATGGATAATCTAATTATCTTATGATGATCTTGACGTCTGTCTCAGGTTATGGATCTAGCCACGCAAGTGCTGAAGGAAAATTCTGATTTTTTGGATCAGATTCGTTCAGATCTAATTGGATCGAGAGGCATATTTTAAAAATTTTCTCTTAGATCTAGATCAGATTTGACACTTTTTAGATCTAATTTATAATCTAATAATTAAGAAAATTAAAACTAAATTAATTCTGAATTAATTTTTACCTTGATCTTGGATAATCTGATTACCCGTTGATGATCCTATGGAAGCTCTGAGGTTCTGGATCTAGCCACGCAAGCATCTGGCCTCTACCAATATCCACTTGGGCTAGATCTGAAGATCTTCTTCTTCTCTTTTATTTCTCCAAAAATCAGATCTGAATCTAATTTGGAGGATCTTCAAAATACCTTCTAAAGATCACCCGTCATCTCTGCAGCAGTGCTGCCTTCTTCCTTTTTCATCAGCCTTTCCTTGCCTGACTCGCACTATTCTGAAGGCCCAACTTTCTTAGGTGTGGAGAGGAAATAGAGGGCTAGATGGTGGTATGGAGAAGGGAGAGGGGCAGCCTTGGGGCATGGCTTGGAAGAGGGGTTCACAAAAGTGGGCGCAGATAGGGTCCTTTTATAGACTCCGCTGCACCATGTAGTGCTGCATCACCCCGGCCAATCGCATTGCTTCATTCAATCAGATCTAAATCTGATTGATTGGATGACATCACCTGATTCAATCAGATGAGAGACCCATAGGTTCATTCTTAGATGATGCCTAAGATTGGTCAAAGTAGATACCCAAGGGCCACCTAAGTAGAAACCAAGAAGCAACCTGGAGTCCCATCCGTATGGGACTCCAGCATCCCTATCCATGGGTGCACGCCATCCTAAGGCATGCACCCCCTTCTTTCCAATTTCTAGAGAGGGGACAAGCCCCTATCTGCTCTCCAATAAGTGCATGACACATGGGCAGATGTCCAAGGGTCAAAGGTCAATGTTTGACCAAGTCAAAGTATAAGAATTAGCAGGTGATGAAAAATGGTAGGTGTTGTCTCAAATTTATCTCATAAATTAAGACAACCCTTTTCTAACTTGGACAAGCTCCAGTCAAGACCAGGTAAAGGTACCTGAGTGAGCACAAACTCATTTGGCTCAGTCGAGATAACTTTTAATGATAGAAAAAGGAGAACGTTAGGCTCAATCGTGTGCTAGCACGATTTCCTTGAACCTAATTGAATCTTATTCAAATCAATTGAACTGGGTTAGTCTAATTGATGATATCCAGATCCAAACCCTTATTTGTGTGATCCAGTTAGGTTCAGTTCTATATGATAATGGGATATGTCATGATCTCCATCATCGACATCATCGAAACTCCTTTCGATGGATCAGAACTCTTCTGATTCAGACAACTTAGAATGATCGATCATCTAAATCATTCTAATTGCTCCCAAAATCCATCAGTGACACCTAGCAGCATATGGTGGCAACCCATCAAAACTGAAAATGAACCTCTTGGTGCAGCTACTTGTGTGATTAAGTTCTTCTATCTTGAGCCCCGATCAGATTAGGGTTAAGGTGAACTCGTCAAACCCTAATTTCTATCATATGATTTAATCATTTCGATTC
Source organism: Cocos nucifera (assembly GCA_006176705.1). Classification (NCBI taxonomy): domain Eukaryota; kingdom Viridiplantae; phylum Streptophyta; class Magnoliopsida; order Arecales; family Arecaceae; genus Cocos; species Cocos nucifera. The sequence continues at coordinate 180,208 of QRFJ01005954.1, read as the reverse complement.
AAGTCCGATGTGAAAACCTTAATAGAAACTCTTTCTATTATTTCACTCTCTGCCATGGCCATGGGCTTATGGACTTGATTCTCATGATCATCATAGGGCTGCTCCTCATCCACCGAGGTAGATAGATTCCATCTTGGTGCAATCCAATTCCTACAATGAACATGCTATAGCCAACATACACCTCAGGATTCGAATGGCTAGGAGATCGAGTCATGGTGTAGTCAAACTATAACACCCTCAAGGTGAACTGTCGATGCACCTCAGGTCAAAGAACCAGACACACCACTGCAGCATCGAGTCAGTCATCGACGAGAAGGTAGACTTTCTTATGACTACTGAGGTGGTCGCTCAGTGCCCTCATTCTTAATGAGTACCTATACTCTCGCTCGTGTCTCTACACCGTAGACTAAGACTCATCTACTATAAAAAGTGATTGTACACTAACCTTTGGATTCAATCCATCCTCATGATGATCCTACGCGGCATTTTATGAGTTAATAATAAAATTCTTGTCTTAAATTTTCAACTCTGGAAAATAAAAATTATCATTATCATTAACTCAAAGGATATATCACAGACACTAAATACACATATGTGATAGAAAATAACCCATTTTATTATTTATATTCAAAATTATAATTTTGCCCTTAGAAGTGTATTACAAGTGTCAGCCAATTCTGCCTTCTAGGGCATACATATCTAACAAACTATCACTTGATCTAAAGCCAATTGGCTACAAATCTAAGTCCCATCTTCTCAAGATGGGCTTTGATCTTCAGGTAAAGGTACCTGAGTGAGCACAAACCCATTTGGCTCAGTCGAGATAACTTTTATGATAAGAAAAAGGAGAACGTTAGGCTCAATCATGTGCTAGCACGATTTCCTTGAACCTAATTGAATCTTATTCAAATCAATTGAACTGGGATTAGTTCCAATTGATGATCATCCAGATTCAAACCCTTGTTTGTGTGATCCAGTTAGGTTCAATTCTATATGATAATGGGATATGTCATGATCTCTATCATCGACATCATCGAAACTCCTTTCGATGGATCAGAACTCTTCTGATTCAGACAACTAGAATGATCGATCATCTAAATCATTCTAATTGCTCCCAAAATCCACCAGTGACACCTAGCAGTATATGGTGGCAACCCATCAAAACTAAAAATGAACCTCTTGGTGCAGCTACTTGTGTGATTAAGTTCTTCTATCTTGAGCCCCGATCAGATTAGGGTTAAGGTGAACTCGTCAAACCCTAATTTCTATCATATGATTTAATCATTCGATTTAAGTTCGATGTGAAAATCTTAATAGAAACTCTTTCTATTATTTCACTCTCTACCATGGCCATGGGCTTATGGACTTGATTCTCATGATCATCATAGGGCTGCTCCTCATCCACCGAGGTAGATAGATTCCATCTTGGTGCAATCCAATTCCTACAATGAACATGCTATAGCCAACATACACCTCAGGATTCCGAATGGCTAGGAGACCAAGTAATGGTGTAGTCAAACTATAACACCCTCAAGGTGAACTGCCGATGCACCTCAGGTCAAAGAATCAGACACACTACTGCAGCATCGAGTCAGTCATTGACGAGAAGGTAGACTTCCTAATGACTACTCGAGGTGGTCACGCTCAGTGCCCTCATTCTCTAACGAGTATCTATACTCTCACTTCCGATGTCTCCACACCATAGACTCAAGACTCATCTACTAAAGAGAAGCGATTGTACACCAACCTTCCAGATCAATCACCATCCTCATGATGATCCTATAGTCGGGAGCATTTTATGAGTTAATAATGATTATTCATGTCTTAAATTTTCAACTCTTGAAAATATGAATTATCATTACCATTAACTCAAAGGATGTATCACAGACACTAAATACACATATGTGATAGAAAATAATCCATTTATTATTTATAGTCAAAATTATAATTTTGCCCCTAGAAGTGTATTACAAGTGTCAGCCAATTCTGGCTTCTAGGGCACATATATCTAACAATCTTCCCACTTGTCCTAAAGCCAATTGGCTACAAGTCTAAGTCCCATCTTCTCAAGATGGGCTTCGATCTTCTGCTGGCCCAATGGCTTTGTAAGTGGGTCTGCCACATTGTCTGTGGAGTTAACTCTCTTGACCTCGACATAACCCTTCTCGAGGTAATCGTGGATGAGGTGGTATCGCCGCTCAATGTGCTTGGATTTTTGGTGAGACCTCGGCTCCTTAGCAAGGGCTATGGCGCCATTGTTGTCGCAGTACAGAGGAATGGCATCTGATGGCATCACTCCGATTTCTGCAGCAAACTTCTTATACCAGAATGCTTTCCTTCGCAGCTTCTGATGCAGCGATATATTCTACTTCCATGGTGGAATCTGCTATCACTGTCTGCTTGGAACTTTTCCAACTGATAGCTCCACCATTGCACACAAACAGACTCCCAGATGTCGACTTTCGATCATCTACATCGGACATAAAATCCGAGTCTGTATACCCCTGGACTTGGAGTTCTCCATTACCAAAGACCAACAACATATCCTTAGTTCTTCTCAAGTACTTAAGGATACATTTCACAGAAGTCCAGTGTTCTTCACCTGGATTTCGACTGATATCTGCTCGTGACACTCACAGCATGGGCTATATCAGGTCGTGTACATAACATGGCATACATGAGGCTCCCTATTGCTGAAGCATAAGGGATCTTGCTCATGCATTCTATTTCCTCAGGTGTGCTAGGGCACATCTTCTTGGAAAGATGAATGCCATGTCTGAAGGGTACTAAACCCCTCTTAGAGTTTTCCATACTAAACCTCTTTAGTACTTCCTCTATGTACATCTTCTGTGAAAGTCCTAGCATCCTATTCGGTCTATCTCTATAGACCTTAATTCCTAGAATAAAGGATGCTTCTCCTAGGTCTTTCATGGAGAATTCTTTAGATAACCATATTTTAACTGTGGTCAACATGGGAATATCATTTCCAATAAGGAGGATGTCATCCACGTACAATACGAGGAAGACAACAGTGCTCCCACTGACCTTTTTGAAGACACATGGCTCCTCCTCATTTTTGATGAAACCAAATATTTTGATCACATCATTAAAACGAGTGTTCCAGCTCCGAGATGCTTGCTTAAGTCCATATATGGACCTTTGCAGCTTGCAAACCTTGTGATCAGTCATCACTGGATGTGAAACCTAGCGGCTGTTCCATATAGATATCTTCCTCAAGATATCCATTTAAGAATGCCATTTTCACGTCCATTTGCCATATTTCATAATCGAAATAGGCTGCAACAGCAAGCAATGTGCGGATGGATTTTAGCATAGCTACTGACGAAAAGGTATCCTGATAGTCAATGCCTTCGCATTGACTATAACCTTTTGCCACTAATCTAGCCTTGAATGTCTCCACATTCCCATCTGCACCAATCTTTCTCTTGAAGATCCATTTACACCCAATAGGTACTATACCTTCTGGTGGATCTACCAAGGTCCAGACTTGGTTTGAGTGCATCGAGTCAATTTCTGACTTCATTGCCTCTAACCATTTCTCGGAGTCGATATCTGATATCGCCTCGTTATAGGTTTTGGGATCATCACCATGAACCCCATTACCTATGAGGAACATTTTCTCTACATCCTCTGAAATAGTACCTAAGTACCTTTCAGGGGATGGAAAACTCTTTTCGATCTATGAGGTGGAGGAGGTAGTGTATGGATTGGCTTAACCTGATTTGGTTCCATTTGGTCCTTAGCTCGTTGCTCTTGTGAGACTTTCTCATCGAGCTTGATCTGCTTTTCAATGCCGCTATCTTGAATAAACTATTTTTCAAGAAAGATGGCATGTCGACTCACAATCACATTGTGATCTTCTGGAATGTAGAAATAATATCCTAATGACTCTTTAGGATATCCTATGAATCGAGCTCTAAAGGACCTAAAGTCTAACTTGTCCGCTTGTTGTCTTTTGACATGAGCCGGACAACCCCAAATTCTGAGATGACTCAGACTTGGTTTCTTACCATGCCATATCTCATACGGTGTGGTAGGAACGATTTTAGAAGGAATCCTATTCAGTAAGTATATTGCAGTTAACAAACAGTATCCCCAAAGAAAATCAGGAAGGTCTGTGAAGCTCATCATGGATCGGACCATATCTAATAGGGTCCGATTCCTCCATTCTGAAACTCCGTTGAGTTGAGGTATTCCTGGTGGAGTCCATTGAGAGACTATGCCATTTTCTTTGAGATAGTCCAGGAATTTCGACTAAGGTATTCACCTCCTCGATCTGATCGAAGAACCTTAATGGGTTTTTCAATTTGCTTTTCTACTTCATGTCTGAATTCTTTGAACTTTTCAAATGCTTCAGACTTGTGTCTCATAAGATACACATACCCATACCTAGATAAATCATCGATAAAGGTTATGAAGTAGACTAAATTGCCTCTAGCTGGCACATCAAATGGGCCGCACACATCTGTATGTACTAGGGCAAGAAGATCCGTGGCCCTTTCCCCATGTCCTACAAAAGGAAGCTTAGTCATTTTGCCATGAAGACAGGATTCACAAATTGGATATGACTCAGAAGTCAATGGACTCAATAGCCTCAATTTTCTCTAATTTGTTAACCCTATCTTCTGCTATATGACCTAATCTTAGGTGCCATAGATACCTATCATTTGGACTATCCCTAGCTTGTTTTGATTTTATGGCATTCACATTTTGCTCGAAATTAAAAATAGATACATCAACATGTAACTGATAAAGACTGTTAATAAGGAAATCATTTGTAATTTTATTTCTTTCATAAAGAATGTTACAATGGTCCTTAAGAAAACTAATTACATAGCCTTCTAATGCAAGGCAAGAAACAGAAATCAAATTTCTGCTTGTTGTAGGCACATAATAATAGTCTTTTAATACTAAGTCTAAACTAGATGATAGTCGAAGAGGGCATGTTCCCACAGCCACGGTAGCAACCCTTACTCTATTTCTGATGCGTAGGATCATCTCACCATTCCTCAGCCTCCTGCTATCCTCAAGATCCTGCATAGAAGTGCACAAGTGAGCACTAGAACCAGAGTCAAGCATCCAACTGGATGCAGAAGAAATCAGAAGGTTAGACTCAATAACGAGCATACCTCTAGAAGGACCTGCCTCCTTCTTCTTTAGGGTGGCCAGGTAAGTAGGGCAGTTCCACTTCTAGTGGCCATCATTGTTGCAATGGAAATACTTTCCTTTGTCAGCGGCCTTCTTCTTTGGCTCTGCCTTTTTCTTCTTTCCTTCCTTCCATCTTCTGCTTTTTCACAGACTTCTTCTTCTTTTCAAAAGACTTTCTCTTGGAAGAAGTCTGTTCCATAGCAAGTACTGAGCCTTTAGAACCTTTCATGGAAAGCTCAGCGGTAACCAGCATGTTCATAAGTTCGACCAAGGAGTTTTGAAGTTTATGCATATGGTAGTTCATGATGAACTGCCCAAATGCATCAGTCAAGGATTGCAGAATTATATCATTCTGCAAATCCTAAGTCCAACCTCACTCCGAGCTTCTCAAGCTCTTCTAAGTTCTTGATCATCATCAGACAATGATCTTGGACTGACTGCCCATCACGCATCTTAGCCTTGAACAGTCATTTAGTGACTTGATACTTGGCTATGCGCAACTCTGTTCACCAAACATCTCTTGTAGGTGAGCCAATATTTGGCGAGCAGTTCTGATATCTTCATGTTGGTGCTGAAGCTCATCAGACATCGAGCCCAACATGTAGTATCTGGCCTTATTATCTTCATCAGTCCACTTATCCAGAGATGCTCTCTGTTCAGTGGATGGACGAGCTGGTAAGGTGGGAGGGTCCTGGTCCAATACATGAGTTAACTTCTTCGAAACCCAAAATAATTTTGAAGTTCTGGAGCCAATCCTTATAATTTGGTTCGGTCAGTCTATTGGTGTCCAGGATTCGTGCTAGTGGGTTGGATGCAGATATTTTTCTGTAGAGAGTCAAAGTTTCTAGTTAGATATTGTAATTAAGACTTAACCAATTTATTTAGAAATTTTATTTTTAAATAAATTAGCTTTCACTATTTTCTTGGATCCCTACACTTCCTCTGTAGAGATGCAAAAATCTCCACGATTACTGATTTCTAGTGGGTGGTGCGGTCCCACCGACTTACTCATCATCTCACCTAACAGTTATTGGTGATGGATTAGCCAATGGGTGAACAACTCTTGTTCAATGATTCTCTAATCAAGTGCACCTAAACTTGATCTCTAATTCATGAATCTCACCATGTTCCAGAATATTGATCCACTCCTTAGTTAAGTCAGACCCACCATTTGCACAGATTGGATTCCTAATTGAGTCTCTCACCATATCTAGAATATTGAGCCCAATTCATCCTCTAGCCCATAGCATCCAATGCCTAATAGACATGATTACATCTTCGTGATGCAACTGAACCACTGTAACTAGTCGAGAACAATCAACCCGAGGAAGGGCCCGTACATCTACAATGGTGGAAGACCTTAGACTTAATCTTTTCTTAGGGAGATTTGATTTAGGTCTCATTAAACTAGACTTGACATAGTCATAACCATTATGACTAACCTAGTGGCATGGGTTAGCTCGGATTATTGACCACCTCAGATCAGAACTGAGTCAACAAACATGGCCAGGTAAGTGAGACCGGTGGAAGGGATATGCCATTAACTCGATAAGAATGCATTCGAGTTGAGTAGCTTCCAATTAAAAACCAGTCGATCGTATCTGCCAAACTTACCTTAGACACCAAATTGTTGAGACAGAACCAATCGGATTAGCCTACAATCCAGACTCTAACCACTGAGCCTAATTAGGTCTTAGCTTGATCGATCACTCACGTTACTTGATCTTGACCTAGACTTAATCCTATTAGGCTGGTCAATTTAAGCATTGTTGATCCCATCTAACCAACTCTTGATTCGGTTTGATCAACCGCTAGACCTAATTGAGCTACCCAAGCCTAAACCTAGATTTATGAATATGTCTTAGATCTAAAGTTCTCAATTTTAGACCTAATTGATATTTCATAAATTTAATTCTCAATTAAGTTAGGGTTCATAAACAAAACTTGTAAAAAGATCCTAGGGTTTCAAGATCTAGGATTTTGCAGAAAGTAAGTTTCCAATTTCTGATTAAGGACAAACACACAGCACCCCTACGCATCATAAGAACACCCCATTGAATGAGAGGAGAGGGTCTTTAAGCCCTACTTTGTTCTACGCATCATAAAAACACCCTATCGAATGCATGACTAGTTGTAGAATAGAATTATTCTATGTGTAGTTTAGCATGATCATAATTTAATTTAATTCAATTATAATTTTTAGATCTATTTATTTATTATATTTTGATATTATAAATATTATAATAATATCTAAAAAATAAAAAATAATAAAATTATTTAATTTTTATTCATATGAGATATGATGAATGCATGTTTAGACTAGTTGTAGAATAGTTCTACATAATTATTTAGAATTAAATTTATTTTGATATGATCAATTTAAATTTTATCTTTTAGATGATTATAAGATAATTTAGATCTAAAAATATGCATGATATAATACATGAAGATGTATGCAAAACATGTTTAAAGTTAGATAAATCTTATATATGAGATATATGATGTAAATCTAACTAGTTTTATAGTTTTCATATTTCTGATTAAGGCATTCCCCTTGGTCGTCCGATCATAGAAATAAAGTAGGATTTAACTGCCCTCTCCTCTCATTCGATGGGATGTTCTTATGATGTGTATGGATGCTGTGCATTCGTCCTTAATCAGAAACACGATACTTATTTTCTGCAAAACCCTAGATCCCAAAATCCTAGGATTTTCTTTACATGTTTTATTTGCGAACCCTAAACTTAATTAAGAATTAAGATTATAAAATTTATTGAGTCTAAAAATTAAGAATTTTTAGATTTAAGACATATTTATAAAATTGGGTTTGGGCTTGGGTACCTCAATTAGGTCTAGCAGTTGTTCAAACCAAATCAAGAGTTGGTTAGATGAGATCAAGAGTTCTTAAATTGACCAGTCTAATAGGATTAAGTATGGGTCAACATTGAGTCACATGAGTGATCAGTCAAGCTAAGACATAACTAGGCTCAGTGGTTAGAGTCTGGATTGTAGGCTAATCTGATTGGTTCTGGCTCAATAATTTAGTGTCTAAGATAAATTTAGCTGATACGACCAACTAATTTTTAATTGGAAGCTACTCGACTCGAATGTGTTCTTATCGAGTTAATGGCATATCCCTTCCATCGGTCTCACTTACCTAGCCATATTTGTCGATCCAGTCTAGATCTAAGATGGTTAACAATCCGAGCTAACCCATGCCACTAGGTTAGTCATAATTATTATGGCTATTGTAAGTCAAGTTTAAAGAGACCTAAATCAAATCTTCCTAAGAAAAGATTAAGTCTAAGGTCTTCCACCGTTGTAGATATGTGGGCCCTTTTCAGGATTGATTATTCTCGACTGGTCATAGTGGTTCAGTTGCACTGAAAAGATGCAACCATGTCTATTAGGCATTAGATGCTATGGGCTGGAGGATAAATTGCACACAATATTCTGGATACGATGAGAAACCCAATTAAGAATCCAATCTATGCAAATGGTGGGTCTAACCTAACTAAGGAGTGGATTAATATTTCGAGCATGGTGAGATTGATGAATTAGAGATCAAGTTTGGGTGCACCATGATTAGAGAATCATAGGATAAGAGTTGTCCACTCATTGGCTAACCCATCACCAATAATTGTTAGGTGAGATGATGAGTCAGTTGGTGGGACTGCACCATCCATTAGAAATCTATAATCATGAAATTTTTTGCATCTCTATAGAGGGAGTGTGGGGATTTGAGAAAATAGTAGGAGCTAATTTATTTAAAAATTAAATCTCTAAATAAATTAGTCAAGTCTTAATTACAATATCTAACTAAAAATTTTGACTCTATAGGAAAAGCAAAATATCTGCATCCAATCCACTAGCACATATCCTGGACACCGATAGACTGATCGGACTCAATTACAAGGATTGGCTCTGGAGATTCAAAATTATTTTGGATTTTGAGAAGTTAAATCATGTATTGGATCAGGATCCCCCCACCCTATCAGCTCGTCCATCTGCTGAACAGAGAGCGTCTGTTGATAAGTGGACGGACGAAGATAACAAGGCTAGATACTATAAGTTAGATTCGATGTCTGATGAGCTTCAGCACCAACATGAAGATATCAAGACTGTCCGCTAAATGTTCGCTCACTTATAAGAGATGTTTGGTGAACAGAGTCATGCAGCCAAATATCAGGTCACTAAACGACTATTCAAGACTAAAATGCATGATGGGCAGTCAGTCCAAGATCATTATCTGATGATGATCAAGGACTTGGAAGAGCTTGAGAAGCTTGGAGTGAAGTTGGACCTAGATCTACAGAATGATATAATTCTGCAATCCTTGATTGATGCATATGGGCAGTTCATCATGAACTACCATATGCATAAACTTCAAAATACTCTAGCCAAGCTTATGAACAAGCTGGTTACTGCTGAGCTTTGAATGAAAGATTCTAAACGATCTGTATTTGCTATGGAATGGACTTCTTCCAAGAGAATGTCTTTTGAAAAGAAGAAGTCTGTGAAAAAGTAGAAGGTGGAACGAGGAAAGAGAAAGAAGGCAGTGCCAAAGAAGAAGGCCACTGACAAAGAAAAATATTTCCATTATAACACTGATGGCCACTAAAAGCGGAACTGCCCTTCACACCTGGCCACCCTGAAGAATAAGAAGAAGATAGGTCCTTCTGGAGGTATGCTCGTTATTGAATCTGATCTTACGATTTCTTCTACATCCAGTTGGGTGCTTGACTCTGGTTCTAGTACTCATTTGTGCACTTCCATGCAGGGTCTTGAGGATAGCAGGAGCCTGAGGGATGGTAAGATGATCCTGTAGGTTGAAAATGGAGCAAGAGTTGCTGCCATGGCAATGAAAATCTATCCTCTTCAACTACTATCTAGTTTAGATTTAGTACTTAGGGACTATTATTATGTGCTTGCAGCAAGCAGGAATTTGATTTTTATTTCATGTTTAGCATAAGAAGGCTATGTAATTAGTTTTCTTAAGGATCATTATAGCATTCTTTATGAAAGAAATAAAATTACAAATGATTTTCTTATTAACGATCTTTATCAATTATATATTGATGTATCTATTTTTAATATCGAGCAAAATATGAATGCCATAAAATCAAAACGACCAAGGAATAGTCCAAATGATAGGTATCTATGGCACCTTAGACTAGGTCATACAGCAGAAGATAGGATTAATAAATTAAAAAAAAATAGGCTATTGAGTCTATTGACTTTCGAGTCATATCCAATTTGTGAATCATGTCTTTATGGCAAAATGACAAAACTCCCTTTTGTAGGACATGGAAAAAGTGCCACGAATTTACTTGCTCTAGTACATACTGATGTGTGCAGCCCATTTGATGTGCCGACTAGAGGCAATTTTGTCTACTTCATAACCTTCACCGATGATTTATCTCGGTATGGGTATGTGTATCTTATGAGACATAAATCTGAAGCCTTTGAAAAGTTTAAAGAATTTAGACGTAAAGTAGAAAAGCAAACTAGAAAACCCATTAAGGTTTTTCGATCAGATCGAGGAGGTGAATACCTTAGTCCAAAATTCTTGGACTATCTCAAGCAGAATAGCATAGTCACTTAATGGACTCCACCTGTTACACCTCAACTTAACAGGATTTCGGAATGAAGAAACCGAATCCTATTAGATATGGTCCTATCTATGATGAGCTTCACAGACTTCTCGATTTTCTTTGGGGACACAATTTATTAACTACTATATATTTACTGAATAGGATTTCTTCTAAAATTATTCCTACCATACTATATGAGATATGGCATGGTAAGAAATCAAGTCTGAGTCATCTCAGAATTTAGGATTGTCCGGCTCTTGTCAAAAGACAACAAGCGGATAAGTTAGACTATAGATCCTTTAGAGCTCAATTCAGAGGATATCCTAAAGAGTCATTAGGATATTATTTCTACATTTTAGAATATCACAATGTGATTGTGAGTCAACATCCATCGTTCTTGAAAAATAGTTTATTCAAGATGGTGGCATTGGAAAGCAGATCATGCTAGAGGAGAAAGTCTCCCAAGAGCAAAGAGCTAAGGATCCTTTAGAACCAAATCAGATTGAGCCAATACAAGCACCACCTGCTCCACCTCATTGATCGAAAAGAGTTTCCCATTCTCCTGAGAGGTACTTAGGTACTATCTCAAAGAAAGTAGAAGAAATGTTCCTTATAGGTAATGGAGTTTATGGAGATGATCTCAAAACCTATAATGAGGTGATATTAGATATCGACTTCAAAAAATGGTTAGAGGCAATGAAGTCAGAAATTGAGTCGATGCACTCAAACCAAGTTTGGACCTTGGTAGATCCACCAGAAGGTATAGTACCTATTGGGTGTAAAAGAATCTATAAGAGAAAGATTGGTGCAGATGGAAATGTAGAGATATTCAAAGCTAGATTAGTGTCAAAAGATTATAGTCAGCACGAAGGCATTGACTATCAAGATACCTTTTTGCCAGTAGCCATGCTTAAATCCATTCGGACATTGCTTATTGTTGCAGCCTATTTTGATTATGAAATATGGCAAATGGATGTAAAAATGGTATTTTTAAATGGATATCTTGAGGAAGATATCTATATTGAATAGCCATTGGATTTTACTTCCAATGACACTGATCACAAAGTATGCAAGCTGCAAAGGTCCATATATGGACTTAAGCAAGCATCTCGGAGCTGAAATACTCATTTTAATGATGTGATTAAATTATTTAATTTCATCAAGAATGAGGAGGAACCATGTATTTTTAGAAAGATCAGTGGGAGCGCTATTGTCTTCCTTGTACTATACGTGGATGATATCCTCCTTATTGAGAATGATATTTCCATGTTGATCTTAGTTAAAATATGGTCATCTAACGAATTCTACTTGAAAGACCTAGGAGAAGCATCCTTCATTTTAGGAATTAAAGTCTATAGAGATAGACTGAATAGGATGCTAGGTCTTTCATAGAAGAAGTACATAGAGAAGGTGCTAAAGAGATTTAGCATGGAAAACTCTAAGAGGGGATTGGTATCCTTTAGACATGGCATTCATCTCTCCAAGAAAATGTGTCCCAACACACCAGAGGAGATTGAACGCATGGGCAAGATCCCTTATGCTTCTGCAATAGGGAGAGTCATGTATGCCATGTTATGTACACGACCTGATATAGCCCATGCTGTGAGTGTCACAAGCAGATATCAGTCAAATTCAGGAGAAGAACACTGGACTTCTGTGATATGTATCCTTAAGTACTTGAGAAGAACTAAGGATATGTTCTTAGTTTTTGGTAATGGAGAACTCAAAGTCAAAGGATATACAGACTCGGATTTTATGTCCGATATAGATGATCGAAAGTCAACATCTGAAAATCTATTTGTGTGTAATGGTGGTGCTGTCAGTTGAAAGAGTTTTAAATAGACAGAAATAGCAGATTCCACCATAGAAGCAGAATACATCGCTGCATCAAAAGCTATGAAGGAGGCATTCTGGTATAAAAAGTTCACCATAGAGATCAGAGTGATGCCATCAGATACCATTTCTTTGTATTGTAATAATAATGGCTCCATAGCCTTAGCTAAGGAGCCAAGGTCTCACCAAAAATCTAAACACATCAAGCGGCAATACCATCTCATCCATGATTACCTCAAGAAAGGATACGTTGAGGTCAAGAGAGTCAACTCCACAGACAATGCGATCGACCCACTCACAAAGTCGATGGGCCAGCAGAAGATCGAATCCCATCTTGAGAAGATGGGACTTAGATTTGTAGCCAATTGGCTTTAGGTCAAGTGAGAGTTTGTTAGATATGTGTGCCCTAAAAGCTAGAATTAGCTGGCACTTATTTTACACTTCTAAGGATAAAATTATAATTTTAACTATAAATAAAAAAATAAATTATTTTTTATTACAATGTGTATTTAGTGTCTTTGATACATTCCTTGAGTTAATGGCAATGATAGTTCTTATTTTCAAGAGTTGAAAATTTAAGACATGAATTTTTATTATTAACTCATAAAATGCTCCTAATTGTACGATCATCATGAGGATGGTAATTGATCTAAAAAGTTGGTGTACAACTACTTTTTTTTATAGTAGATGAGTCTTGAGTCTATGGTGTAGAGACACCAAAGCGAGAGTACAGGTACTCGTTAGAGAACAAGGGCACTGACCATGACCACCTCGAGAAATCATTAGGAAGTCTACCTTCTTGTCGATGACTGGCTCGAAGCTGTAGTTGTCTGATTCTTTGACCTGAGGTATATCGGTAGTTCACCTTGAGGATGTTATAGTTTGACTACACCATAACTCGGTCTCCTAGCCATTCAAAATCCTGAGGTGTATGTTGGCTGTAGCATGTTCATTATAGGAACTGGATTGCACCGATAGGGGATCTATCTACCTTGGTAGATGAGGAGAAGCCCTATGATGATCATGAGAATTAAGTCCACAAGCCTATGGTCATGGCAGAGTGAAATAATAGAAAGAGTTTCTATTAAGATTTTCATATTTGACTTGAATTGAATGATTAATCATATGACGGATATTAGGGTTTGACAAGATTACCTTAACCCTAATCCGATTAGGGCTCAAGATAAAAGAACTTAATCATACAAGTAACTACACTAAGAGGTTCATTTTTAATTTTGATGGGTTGCCACTATATGCTGCTAGGTGTCACTGGTGGATTTTGAGAGCAATTAGAATGATTTAAATGATCAATCATACTAGTTGTCTAAATTAAAAAAATTTTGATCCATCAGAAGGTGTCTCAATGATAGAGATCACGACATATCTCATTGCCATATGGAATTAAATGTAACTAGATAACACAAATAAGGGTTTTGATCTGGATATCATCAATTAGACTAATCTAGTTCAATTGATTTGTGTTAGATTCAATTAGGTTCAAGGAAATCATGCTAGCACACAATTGAGCCTAATGATCTCCTTTAATTATCATTAAAGTTTGTCTCGACTGAGTCAAATATGTCTTAGCTCACTCAGGTACCTTTACTTGGTCTGACTAGAGCTTGTCCAGGTTAGAAAAGGGTTATCTTAATTTATGAGATGAATTTGGGATAACACCTGCCATTTTCCATCACATGCTAAATCTTGTCTTTTGACTTTGCTCAAACATTGACCTTTGACACTTAGACATCTACCCATGTATCATGCGCCCATAGGAAAGAAGATGGGACTTTGTCCCCCTACTAAAAAGTAGAAAGGGAGGGTGCGCATGCCTAGGGAGGCTTGCGCCCAAGGATAATGATGCCTGGAGTCCCATACAGATGGGACTCCAGGTTACTTTGGGGACTCTACCTAGGTGGCGCCAAAGACTTGTCTTTGACCAGTCTTGGCGCCATCTAAAGCTGATTCAGAGGTGCTCTCATCTAATTGGATCAGATGATGTCATCCCACTAATCAAATTTAGATCTGATTGCATAAAAGGCCATGATTGGTCGGGATGGTGTGGCACTGCATGGTGCAATAGGGTCTATAAAAACCCTATCTATGCTAGGATTTGTGAGTCTGACCTATTGCCCATGCCACAAGGCTGCCCCACTCCCTCCTCCATGCCATCTTCAGGTCTTCTCTCTCCTACCCATGCCCAAAAATTTTTGGACTTTAGTTTGGTGCGATCCAAGCAAGAGAAAGGCAATAGAAAAAGGAAGAAGGCAGCACTGCTGCAAGAGACAATTCACATCTTCAAAAGAAGTTTTGAAGATCTTCAAAATTAGATCCAGATCTGATGTTTGGAGAGATGATAAAGAAGGAGAAGATCTTCAGATCCTACCTGAGTGGATATCGGTAGAGGCCAGGCACTTGCGTGGCTAGATCCAGAACCTCAGGCAGACATCAAGATCATCATAGGGTAATCAGATTACCCTCAATAACGTAAATAAAATTAGATTTAATTTATTCTTTATTTTATTTTATTTTTTTTATTAGATCAATAATATCGGATCTGAAAAGTCTCAGTCTAATCTAGATCTAAGAGAAAAATTTTGAAATATCTCTCTTAATCCAATCAGATCAGAACGAACTTGATCTAGAAAACTAGATTTTTTCTTTAGTTAGGTTCAATTTTATATGGTAATGAGACATGTCATGATCTTCATCATCGACATCATCAAAATACCTTTCTATGGGCTAGAACTTATCTGATTCATACAATTAGAATGATTGATCATCAAAATCATCCTGATTGCTCCCAAAATCCACCAGTGACACTTGGCAGTAGATGGTGGCAACCCATCAGAACTTAAAGTGAACATTCTAGAATAATTATCTGTGTGATTTGGTTCTTTTATCTTGAGCCCCGATAGGATTAGGGTTAAGGTGAACTCGTCAAACCCAATGTCCATCATATGAATTAATCATTCCATTCGAGTCCAATGTGAACCCTAATAGAAACTCTTTCTATCATCTTCACTCTACCATGACCATGGGCTTATTGACTAAATCTCATGATTATCATAGGGCTACTCCTCATCTATCGAGGTAGATAGATCTCCTATTGGTGCAATCCAATTCCTACAAGAAACATGCTATAGCCAACATACACCTCAAAATTTCGAATGCTAGGAGATTGAGTTATGGTGTAGTCAAACTATAACACCCTCAAGATGAACTGCCAATGCACCTCAGGTCAAAGAACCAGATATGCCACTGCAGCATCGAGTCAGTCATCGATGAGAAGATAGACTTTCTTATGACTACTCGAGGTGGTCACGCTCAGTACCCTCATTTTCTAATAAGTACATGTACTCTCGCTTCGATGTCTTCATGCCGTAGACTCAAGACACATCTATCCTAAGAAAGTGATCATACACCAACCTTTTAGATCGATCACCATCCTCGTGATGATCCTATAGTCGAGAGCAGTTTATGAGTTAATTATGAAAATTCATGTCTTAAATTTTCATCTCTTGAAAATATGAATTGCCATTACCACTAACTCAAAGGATGTATCACAAACACTTTTAAATACACACTATGATAAAAAATAACTCATTTATTAATTTATATTCAAAATTAAAAAATTTTCTTTAGAAGTGTATGACAAGTGACAACCAATCTAGCTTCCAGGACACACATCTAACAAACTCTCACTTGACCTAAAATCAATTGGCTACAAATCTAAGTCCCATCTTCTCAAGATGGGCTTCGCTCTTCTATTGGCTCAATGGCTTTGTAAGCAGGTCAGCCACATTATCTATAGTATCGACTCTCTTGACCTCAACGTATCTTTTCTCGAGGTAATCGTGGATGATGTGGTATCATTGCTTGATATGCTTAAATTTCTAGTGAGACCTTGACACCTTAGCTAGAGCTATGGCACCATTGTTATCGTAGTATAGAGAGATGGCATCACTCCGAGCTCTGTGGTGAACTTCTTGCATCAGAATGCCTTATTTATAGCTTCTGATGCAGCGATATACTCTGCTTTCATGGTGAAATCTGCTATCATAATCTGCTTGAAACTCTTCCAGCTGACAGCACCATCATTGTACATAAATAGACTTTTAGATATTGACTTTCGATCATCTATATCAGACATAAAATTCGAGTCTGCATACCCCTGGATCTGGAGTTCTTCATGACCAAAGACTAGAAACATATCCTTAGTCCTTCTCAAGTACTCAAGGATACATTTCATAGAAGTCCAATGCTCTTCATCTAGATTCTACTAATACCTACTCGCGACACTCACAGAATGGGCAATATCAGGTCAAGTACATAGCATGGCATACATGAGACTTCCTATTGCTGAAGCATAAAGGATCTTGCTCATGTGTTCAATCTCCTCGAGTGTGTTGGGATACATCTTCTTGGAGAGATGAATAACATGTTTGGAGGGCATTAATCCCCTCTTGGAGTTTTCCATGCTAAACCTCTTTAGCACCTCCTCTATGTACATCTTCTATGAGAGACCCAGCATCCTATTTAGTCTATCTCTATAAATCTTAATTCCTAGAATAAAGGATGCCTCTCTTAGATCTTTCATGGAGATATATTTAGACAATCATATTTTGACTATAGTCAACAAGGAAATATCATTCTTAATTAGGAGAATGTCATCCACGTACAGTACGAGAAAGACAACAGCGCTCCCATTGATCTTTTCAAAAATACAGGACTCCTCTTTGTTCTTGATGAATCTAAATGATTTGATCACATCATTAAAATGAGCACTCCAGCTTCGAGATGCTTGCTTAAGTCCATATATGGACCTTTGTAGCTTGCGAACCTTATGATCAATATCTCTGATGTAAAACCTAGCGGCTATTCCATATAGATTTCTTTCTCAAGATATCCATTTGAAAATGCCATTATCACGTTCATCTACCAAATTTCATAATCAAAATAGACTGCAACAGCAAGCAATGTACGGACGGATTTGAGTATGGCTATTGGCAAAAAAGTATCCTAATAGTCAATACCTTCGTGCTGACTATAACCTTTTGCTACGAGCCTTGCTTTAAATATCTCTACATTTCCATCGGCACCTATCTTTCTCTTGAAGATTTATTTGCACCCAATAGGTACTATACCTTCAGGTGGATCTACCAAGGTCCAGACTTGGTTCGAGTGCATTGAGTCAATTTTTGATTTCATTGCCTCTAACTATTTCTCAAACTCGATATCTGATATTGCCTCATCATAGATTTTGGGATCATCACCATCAACTCCTTTTCCTATGAGGAACATTTCCTCTACACCCTCTGAAATAGTACCTAACTACCTTTCAGTAGGATGAAAATTTCTTTCTGATCTATGAGGTGGATGAGGTAGTGATTGGACTGGCTCAATCTGATTTGAGTTCCATAGGCTCCTTAGCTCGTGGCTCTTGGAAGACTTTCTCCTCAAGCCTAATCTATCTTCCGATGCCATTACCTTGAATAAACTATTTTTCAAGAAAGATGGCATGTCGATTCACAATCACATTATGATCTTCTGAAAGATAGAAAAATATCCTAATGACTCTTTAGGATATCCAATAAATTGAGCCCTAAGGGATCTAGACTCTAATTTATCCACCTATTATCTCTTGACATGGGCCAGACAATCCTAAATTTTGAGATGACTCAAACTTGATTTATACCATGCCATATCTCATATAGTGTGGTAGGAATAATTTTAGATGAAACCCCATTCAATAGATATATAGCAATCTACAGACTATATCCCTAAATAAACTCAGGAAGGTCCGTGAAGCTCATTATGGATCAAACCATATCTAATAGGATCTAATTTTTTCATTCTAAAACTCCGTTGAGTTGAGACGTTCCAGGTGGAGTTCATTATGAGACTATGCCATTATCCTTAAGATAGTCTAGGAACTCCTGACAAAGGTATTCGCCTTCTTGATTTGATCGAAGAATCTTAATAAATTTTTCTGTTTATTTTTCTACTTCGAGTCTAAATTCCATGAACTTTTCAAAAGCTTCAGACTTGTGTCGCATCAAATACATATGCCCGTACTGAGACAAATCATCGGTAAAGGTGATGAAGTAAATGTAATTGCTCCTAGCTGGCACACCAAATGGGCTGCATACATTAGTATATACTAGAGCAAGCAGGTTTGTGGCCCTTTCCACATATCCCATAAAAGAAAGCTTGGTCATTTTGCCATGAAGGCACGATTCATAAATTGGATATGACTCCAAAATCAACGGACTTAATAGCCCGAATTTCTCTAATTTGTTAGCCCTATCTTCAACAATATGACCTAGCCTAAGGTACCAAAGATACCTATTGTTTAGACTATCCCTAGGTCCCTTTGAGCCTATGGCATTCACATTTTGCTCGATATTAAAAATACAAACATTAATATGTAACTAGTAGGGACTATTTATAAGAAAACTACTTATAATTTTATTTTTTATAAAGAATATTATAATGGTCCTTAAGAAAACTAATTACATAGCCTTCCAATGCTAAACATGAAACAAAAATTAAATTTCTGCTTGCTGTAGATACATAAAAATAGTCCCTAAGTACTAAGTCTAATCCTGACGGTAATCACAGAGGGTAGCTTTCTACGGTCACAGCAACAACTCTTGCTCCATTTTTGATGTGTAGGATCATTTCACCATCCATCAGTCTCCTGCTATCCTCAAGACCCGGCATAGAAGTGCACAAGTGAGCACTAGAACCAGAGTCAAGCACCCAACTGGATGTAGAAGAAATCGTAAGATTAGATTTTATAGTGAGCATACCTCCAGAAGGACCTACCTTCTTCTTGCTCTTCAGGCTGGCCAGGTAAAGAGGATAGTTCTGCTTCCAATGGTCATCAGTGTTGCAATGAAAATATTTTCTTTTATCAACGATTTTCTTCTTCGGCTCTGCCTTCTTCTTCTTCTCACCATTCACCTTCTGCTTCTTTGTAGACTTCTTCTTCTTTCCAAAAGACTTTCTCTTGAAAGAAGTCTGCTCCACAGTAAGTACTGAGCCTTTAGAACTTTTCATAGAAAGCTTAGCAGTAACCAGCATATTCATGAGTTCAGCCAAGATATTTTGAAGTTTATGCATATGATAGTTCATGATGAATTGCCCATACGCATCAGTCAAGGATTACAGAATTATGCCAGTCTGCAGATCCTGATCTGACTTGACATTGAGCTTCTCAAACTCTTCCAAGTCCTTGATCATCATAAGATAATGATCATGGATTGACTGTCCATCATGTATTTGAGCTTTAAAAAGTCTTTTAGTGACTTGATATTTGGCTGCACGACTCTATTCACCCAATAACTCCTATAGGTGAGCCAACATTTGGCGGCTAGTCTTAATGTCTTCATGTTGGCACTGGAGCTCATCCTACATCGAGCCCAACATGTAATACATTGCTTTGTTATCTACATCCATCCACTTCTTAAGAGATGCTCTTTGATCAGTGCATGGACGGATTGATAAGGTGGGAGGATCTTGTTCCAACACATGAGTCAACTTCTCGAAACTCAAAATAATTTTGAAGTTTTGGAGCTAATCCTTGTAGTTGGATCCGGTTAGTCTGTGGGTGTCCGGATATGGGCTAGTGGATTGAATACAGATATTTTTTTATAGAGAGTTAAAATTTTTAATTAGATTTTATAATTAGATTTAAATAATTTATTTAAAAATTTTATTTTTAAATAAATTAGACTCTCACTATTTACTCGGATTCCTACACTCCCTTGGCAGAGATGCAAAAATCTTTACGATTATAAATTTCTAGTGGGTGGTGTGGTCCCACCAACTGACTCACCACCTTACCTAATAGTTATTAGTGATGAGTCAATCGATGAGTGGATAACTCTTATCCAATGATTATCTAATCATGGTGCACCCAAACTTGGTCTCTAATTCATGAATCTCACCGTGTCTGAAATATTGATCCACTTCTTAGTTAAGTCAGACCTACCATTTATACAGATTGAATTTTTGATTGAACCCCTCACCATATTCGAAATATTGAGCTCAACCCATCCTCCAACTCGTAACATCCAATGCCTAGCAGATATGGTTGGATTTTTTCGGTGCAACTAAACTACTATATTTAGTCGAGAACAATCAACCTCGAGAAGGGCCCACACATCTACAATGATGGAAGTTCTTAGACTTAATATTTGCTTAGGAAGATTTAATTTAGGTCTCTTCAAACTTGACTTGAATTAGTCATAATAATTATGACTAACCTAGTGGGATAGATTGGCTCGAATAGTTAGCCACCTCAAATCAGAATTGGATCGACATAAATAACCAGGTAAGTAAGATTGATGGAAGGGATATGCCATTAACTCGACAAGAATGCATTTAGGTTGAGTAGCTGCCAATTTAAAACCAGTCAATCGTATCTACCAAACTTATTTTAGACAGCAAATTATCAAATCAGAACTAATTGGATTAGCCTACAATCCAGACTTGAACCATGGAGCTAAATTAAGTCTTGATTTGATCGAGTCACATCTCAACGTGATTCAATCTTGACCCAGACTTAATCCTATTAGGTTGGTCAAATCTAAGCTTTCTTTGATCCCACTTAACCAACTCTTGATTCGGTTTGATCAACCACTAGACCTAATTAAGCTACCCAAGTCCGAACCTAATTTTTTGAATATGTCTTAGATCTAAAAATTCATAATTTTTAATCTAACTAATTTTATAATCCTAATTTTTAATTAAGTTTTGGATTCATGAATAAAATATGTAATAGAAATTCTAGGATTTCAGGATCTAGAATTTTGTAGAAAAATAAGTTCTAATTTTTTATTAAGGACGAACGTGCAGCACCCCTACATGCTATAAGAACACCCCATCGAATAGAAGGAGACGATCTTTAAATTCTACTTTATTCTTATGATCGAACAGCCATGGAGAACTCTTTAATCAAAAATATAATTTTTTACTACTAGATCATATATCACATATAAAAGATCTAACTAATACATATCTTGCATACATCTCATGTATCATCAATATGCATACTTTCATATCTAAAATATTACATATTAAATCTAAAAACTAAAATTTTAAATTTGATCATATAAAAATTAAAACTATTCTAGACATCTTATAGAACTATTTTACGACTACTCTAAGCATGCATCTTTCGTATCTCATATGAATAAATCAAAAATTAAAAGCTTTATTTTTTATTTTTAGATCTGATTATAATAATTATTGCTAGAAATTATATCCCAGAGCCAACCATCTAGTTGAGATATTGTAATTGATTTATTAATTAATAAAAAAAATTTTGGCATCTTTTTCATCATAAATTTATATTTTCTAATGAACTCTATTATTGTGATGAAGTCCTTAGGACTATTTAGTTTTGATAAAGAGTGGATTTATCAATTAATCCTTAAATTTATTCATGATCAAATGATAGACTGTTAATTAGGATGATAGCATCTATCAAGCATATATCGCTATATGCCATATAGGTTGGTTGTCCTCTTAACCAAGGAGTGTGGAGACACTGATATGGTATACAGGTAAGATATATGGATAAATCATCATTGAACGTGACCAACTCTAGAGCATTCTACTATCGAGAATGTCTCTGATGGGATATAAGTATCCCTTAGACCTGAGATCATCTCAGTGACTTGCAAGCAACTCACTGTGCTTTGGTACCAGACTAACTAAATTTCTAATTCAACAATGGAAGGCTTCTGGGCATAGTCAAGTACTTGCAAAGTTGGAGTATGATCAAGATGGAATTGACCACTTCAAGAGTTGGATAACAATGTATCACTGTATTTCAATATAGCAAAACCTTAGCTAGGATAATCCATCAGATGAATTTGATATTTTGAAATACAATGTGGACAACCTGATCAAAGTTGAGAGTTGAACTTTGAGATGTCCTATGAGCATTATGATCAAGGAGATAAATTATATGGATACTATATCCGCATGGGTTCTAAAGATGGTGTTCTACACCGTCGACCTATCCGATCGTCGGGTATCATTGCTAGATGATCATTTTGATTGGTATAAAAATTTATTTTTGTACCACCAACATAGGTTCAAACCTATGAGGTCACATACATTAGATTTCATATTTCAATTGGATGGTTGATCAGTGATTTAGAATCATTTTAGGGTTAAACAATCAATACGATTGATGTTTGACCTAGTGCAGGAGGATCGATTAGCAATTTGATTGCTAATTTACTTAATTTGATTAAACCAGTAGGCTGAGATTAAGTCTAATTAAATATAATTTAATTAGATTTAGTTTTAACTTGATTGGATCAAATTCAATTAGTTTATTGGATAAGCCAAGTGCAAGGAAGAACTAGTCCTAGTCAAACTAGGACTTGGATCAACATAATTTTCTAATTTGATTAAAAAATAAATCAAAATTAAATCTAATTTAATCTAATTTAAATAAATCCTTAAATAGGCTAGGTTCTTGTTTAATTGGGTTGCATTACTCTTGTTTTTATTTGGTTAAAAGACCTTGTTTGACTAGGTCAAAATAGGAGTCCTAGTGTGACTAAGACTCCCTATTCCTTGCGCCATCTAATCCTCATGCCCCACCCCTTTCTCTTTGTATTTTTATGTGAAATTCTCCATGCCCGAAGGCTTCTCACACCCCCTTTCTCTCTTTTATTTCTCATATTGAAGTTTGTTGCATGACCAAGTCAAAAGGAGAAGTTGATTTTGCTTAGGATTCTATGAGATCGAATTCCTAGTCAACTAAAAGTCCTCCTTCCCTTCATGCTGCCACCTCCCTTATTTCTCTCTCTCTCTCCCACATTTTTTTTTGGATTTATTTTCATCCTCCCATGCTGGTCCATGGTAGGAAAAAAAGGTGCGGCGCCCAAGAGTTGGACGCCCCAACAACTTTCCTTATTTGGTCCTTCCTAGTCTATGTTTTTAACCCAATTTGGACTCTGCATATCTCTTTATTTAAATTGAATTTTCTATTAAAACATTCATGGAATGTAGATTTTTGACAGGTCTCTTTGGTGTAGAAAAATTAAAGAGAAATTCATCTAGGTCATGGAGATATTAAAAACACAAATCAGGATGTCTAGAAAAGGAAAAAAAGAAGAAGAAGAGGGTCTTCTTCTAGGGTTTTTGTTCTAGATCTCTTTCTCCATTTTTGTGAGATTTTGAGAGATGTCTCAGCATCACAAATCTTCTTCTTTTTCTTCTGATATTTTGGAGTATCCATGTTTCGAAGAAGGAAGCATCGGATCAATCGTCAAGGAGAGATCAGCATAGTGCTAGCATACTATCCTGATTTCCTACATCAGAATCTCTAATCATGTTCGTGGGCTCTTGTGGATGACTCCTAGAGGTTGGACATGTGTGTGGCTCATGACTTCATTCTTAAGCTTGGATCACCAAGTTAGAACATCTAACTTGCTCAGGTAATAGATTCGATTTGTTATTTTATAGTTGCTTTAGATTTAGTATAGATCGAGGTTGATATGATCAACCTTTTCTTTCTTGTTTAATTTTTAATTTTTAATTTAAATATCATGCAATAATCATATAATAAGATCTTATATCTAAGATATTTTAGATTAATTTTAATATATTTTAATCTTCTGCTGCCTGATCTTGAAAAAGTTTCAAGATCTAGTCCTAAAACCCTAGATTTGGTTCCTTCAATTAGTATCAAAGCCTAGATTCTTATTCCATGATTTTTATGCATATTTAGATTATTTCTTAGATTAGATCTAATTTATAATTTAATTATTAAATCTAAAATTAAAACATTCAGATCTCACGAACTACCATAAGGTTGTCCTGCTGTAAGGTTTACCCCTTACAGTGAAAAAGTGGTCCTAGTTCCTAATGTTCTAACTCTAATCATAAATTTATTAGATTTGATCTAATTTTATTTATAATTTAATAGATTTAAAATAATTTTAGATCTAAAAATAAAATATCTTAAATTGCACGGACTGTCATAAGGTTGTCCTACTGTAAGATTTATCCCTTATAGTGGATAGGTTGTCCTAGTACGTGTTGATCTAAAAAATTGATCATAAAATTTTTGATTAGCTCTAAAAGATTTTATAATCTGATTAAAAATATTTTAATCTAATTTCAATCATAATAAATATGTTAGATTTGATCTAGAAAGATTTATGATTGATTATTATTAAAACTATTTTAATTACATAAATCTATTTAGATTAGATCTAAAGTAGTTTTATGTTTATTTTACTTACATATTGATTATGAATCAAACATGCAACTTCATTGATAGAACTATATTATAAAAATATTTTACAAACATGAAAATCATTTTTAAAAAACCAAACCCCAACCGTCAGCCCAAAACTTAATTAAGAATTAAGAAGTTGTTTGATTAGGTTCTAGGATTGTAAATTGAAGATCCTATGACACGAATCATAGCACATTGGGTTAATGGGTTAGTGGAGTTTAGGTCCATTAATTAGGTTAGACCTAAGGTTAGATTAAATAATGGACATAATTAGAGAATTGACTAAATCTAATTAATTATTGTCTTAGATTAGATCAAGGATTCTCTAGATCAATTATAGTAGTTGTAGTTGGTCAAGTCCATGTCTTTAACCAAATGGACTTGATTCTTGGCTAAGAGGTCTAGCTCGAACTGTTAGGTTGATCTAATCAAGACTAATTAAATCAGTTGGTGTCTAAGATAAGTTTGGCACATATGACTGATGGTTTTTAATTGGCAGCCCGCTTATCTGACCATTTTCAATAGTGTCTAAGGCAAGCTTTGGCTGATCCTTCCACCGATATCACTTGCCTGGGCTTCTTGGTGAGATTGAGTTTTGATCAGATCACTTGACAATTTGAGTTGACCCATGTCAGCTAGGTAAATTAGTGTGACTGATTTAGGTGCTCCTAGACTAGCCTGTTAATGGTCTTCCTTAAGCTGACTTGGTGAAGCCAGTGGGAGGATCATGACAAGTTGGTTAATCAGACCTACTTACTTCTATAAATAAATTCTCTAAAATTATTAGATCTCTAAAATAAAATAGTTATATGATAACTGATCATAGCCTTCCATTAAAGTGGATGATAATGGATCCATCATTTGGATAATCATTGGAGGCCTAAAGGCCTGGTGCTTATCGATTGATGAAATTATCATTCATTATATGATCTCTTGGATACATCTTTCTAAATGGTGGTTAGATGGGCCAACCAAAGTTTGGCCTGATCATTCATTGGTTGGATGGACCAAGTATGGTCATGTTAATGGTTGGACCTAACTGGACCCTTTTCTGAGAAGGCTAAACCCAACTGATTAGGGCCTGGAGCAAAATTTAATTACTAAAAATTATTTGGAAAAATAATTGGTTATGAACCTATCCTTAGATGTACACGGGTAGGCCAACCAAAGTGGGCTTGTGTACAGTCTATGTAGATTCTAGTATCCACTAAGGAATTAGGATAATTCCTCGAATTAGAGGTAGAAGCTATCAATTCGAACAAAATAGTGGGAGATCCTTTTGATTAAAGTTCAAATCTCTAGGCTTAATAAATTAATTACTAATTTGGTTATGTTTTTTCTTGGTACAGATATGGCCACTTTCCTATTGCTTTGATCATTATTGGGCAATGATAAGTTGGTGGGACACAAATTCGATAGCTGGTACCAAAAGTTGAAGATTATCCTGGAGCATGAATGGATCCTATATGAGTTGATGGATTCTGTACCTGAGGAGCCAACTACCAATGCACGTGGAATAGTTAGAGACACTTATTAGAAGTAGCTCAGTGATCGAACCATGGGGCGCTGCATTATGCTAGCTGTAATGAGCGACGAGTTCAGTAATAGGTTTGAGACAGCTCATCCAAATGAAATGCTCTAAGTTTTGGAGGATTTTTTTGGCACACCCGATGACATTAAAAGGCACAAGACTAGTTGCACCATCTTCAATGTCAGAATGCAGGATGGAGCCTCTGGCACTGATCATGTACTGTACATGATCGAGCTGATAGAGCGCTTGAACAAGCTCAGCTTTCTCTTGCACAAACAACTTGGGAAAGATGGAATACTGAACTCGCTGCCCAAGTCTTATCATCCATTTCTTACACATTATAGAATGTCAAAGCCTGAAGTTGACTACCATGGGTTACTTGGGTTCGTCTTCTCATTCTCATTCTCGACCCTTTAGGAAAGGAAAGAAGAACAATAAGAAGAAAGCCAAGAATGTGCATGTTCAGGCTAGGATATCTGTGCAGTTTCAAACCCAAAAAACTAATCTCGATAAGAGTCAAGCCAAATGCTTCTTTTATAAGAATCTAGGGCACTGGAAGAGGAACCATCCTTAATACATTGCCTCCCTAGATCCGAACAGATAGAGGAAGAAGCAAGCTATTGCTGGACAAGATTTTTATATGATAACTCCTTGCAATTTCTCTGTGTTTGATATTACTAACTGAATATTGAATATTGAAAACTCTTATCATATTTGCAATTCATTGCAAAGGTTGTAGGTCAGTAAAAAATTTGAGCAAGGTGAGAGATTCCCGAACGTTAGAGATGGATGATCGGTTTCATTTCTATATTTAGAAATTTTAAAACTTGTATTTGAATCTCATACCATTGTTCTTAGTAATTATCATTTCTATCTTAGTTTCTTTTTAAATATCATTTCTATAGACCTTTTGGTCATGAACAATTATGAAATTTTAATAAAGAAACAAGTTTGTAATGTCATTATGAATGGTATTACTACTTTCTATGGACAATTGAATAATGGTGTATATATGTTATCACAACTTATTAATGTAGTCTATTCAACTGGCAAACATCCTAGATTAGATAATGTAAAAGATATCTATTTATGGCACTGTAGGCTGGGTCATATAAACAATAACAAGATAAGTAGGTTGGCTTAAGAGGATATCCTCGAACTTAGTGATTGTGAATCGCTTCCAACCTGTGAATCCTATCTTCTAAGTAAAATGACTAAGACACCTTTTATTGAAAAAGGTGAGAGAGCCACTGAACTCTTAGGACTAGTACATACTGATGTATGTAGACCAATGAGTACTAGTGCTAAAGGTGGATATGTCTACTTCATCACTTTTATAGATGATCTATCCAGATTTGGATATGTCTATCTGATGAAATGTAAGTCAGATTCATTTAAAATATTCAAATGATTCTGATGTGAAGTAGAAAAATAAACTAGAAAGAGTGTTAAAACTCTTCGGTCTGACCAAAGAGGAGAATACCTTTCTAGTGAGTTTCTCACATATCTAGAAGAGAATGGAATTCTCTCCTAATGAACTTCTCCAGAAACACCATAGCATAATGGTGTATTTGAAAGGAGGAATCAGACTCTATTAGACATGGTCCGATCCATGATGGATTATGCCAGCTTGTCGATATCCCTTTAGGGATATACACTCAAATTGGCTTTCTATCTTTTAAATAGGTTTCCAAGTAAATCTGTGGTTAAAACTCCATATGAGATATGGACAGGATGTAAGCCAGCACTTTAACACCTCAGGGTCTGGGGGTGCCCGGCTTATGTCAAATGGTTAATTATAGATAAACTTGGACCTATGTCTAATAAGTGTGCATTTATACGATACCCAAAAGAGACCAAAGGATACTATTTCTACCATGCTGATGAACAAAAGGTGTTCGTCAGCCTTTGGGCAATCTTTTTGAAAAAGAAATTTCTTAGTGAAGGAACTGTTGCCTCTAAGATTGAACTTGATGAAGTTCAATAGATAGAAAGTCCAATACAGAATGTTGAACCTAAGTTAGATTTGATCAAATCAGATTTGAAGCCTAGTAAACCAGCACCATTAAGACGATCCAGTAGAGTACCGCGCCATCTAAATAGATACTATAGATTCTTGGTCCAAGATGGTGATCCCATCGAACTCGATGAGAATGATGAGGATCCGATCAGTTATATGGATGCGATACAGAGATCTGACTTTGAGAAATGGTTAGAAGCCATGAGATCCAAAATGGATTCCATGAAGGTCGATGATGTATGGACATTAGTTGACCCACCTGAAGGGGTTAAACCCATTGGGTGTAAATGGGTATTCAAAAGAAAATGAGGCACAGATGGAAAGATGGAGATTTATAAAGTCCGTCTGATTATTAAGGGATATCGTCAACATTATGGTATTGACTATGATGAGACATTCTCCCCAGTTGCAATGCTCAAATCCATTCGGATAATGCTTGTAATAGCTGCCCACCTGGACTATGTGATCTGGCAGATGGATGTGAAGACGACTTTCTTAAATGGAGAGCTAATCGAAGAGGTGTATATGATACAACCTGAGGGGTTCACATCCATAAATAAGTCCAAGATGTGCAGGCTTCTGAGATCCATTAATGGATTAAAGCAAGCATCTCAGAGTTGGAATGTGTGTTATCAAAATGTATGGCTTCGTTAAAGCAACCATGAATCTCACCATGTCTGAAATATTGATCTACTTCTTAGTTAAGTTAGATCCACCATTTGTATGAATTGGATTCTTGATTGGGTCCTTTATCGTATGCGGAATATTGAGCCCAACCCATCCTCAAACCTATAGCATTCAATGCCTAATAAATGTGGTTGCATCTTTTCGGTGCAATTAAGATACAGTAACCAGCTGAGAATAATCAACCCCAGGAAGAGCCCGTACATCTAAAATGATGGAAGATCTTAGACTTAATATTTTCTTACAAAGATTTAATTTAGGTCTCTTTAAACATGACTTGACTTAATCATAATAATTATGACTAACCTAGTGGCATGGGTTGGCTCAAATTGTTAGCCACCTCAAATCAGAACTAGATTGACATAAATGACCAGGTAAGTGAGACCGATGGAAGGGATATGCCATTAACTCGATAAGAATGCATTCAGATCGAGTAGCTCCCAATTAAAAATCAGTCGGTCATATCTACCAGACTTACCTTAGACACTAAATTATCAAATCAGAATCAATTGGGTTAGCCTACAATCCAGGCCTGAATCGTGGGGCTAAATTAGGTCTTGACTTGATTGAGTCACATATCATTGTGATTCGATCTTGACCCATACTTAATCCTATTATGCTAATCAAATCTAAGCTTTCTTTGATTCCACCTAACCAACTCTTGATTCAGTTTGATCAACCGCTAGACCTAATTGAGCTATCCAAGCCTGAACCCAATTTTACGAATATGTCTTAGATTTAAAAATTCATAATTTTTAGACATAATTAATTTCATAATCTTAATTCATAATTAAGTTTTGGATTCATGAACAAAATATGTAACAAAAACCTAGGATTTTAGGATCTAGGATTTTGTAGAAAAATAAGTTCTGATTTCTAATTAAGGATGAACGTGCAGCACCCCTACACGTCATAAGAACACCCTATTGAATGGAAGGAGAGGACCTTTAAACCTTGCTTTGTTCTTATGATTGGACAGCCAAGGGGAATGTCTTAATCAGAAATATGATTTCTACTATAAAACTAGTTAGATCTAAATCATATATCACATATATAATTAATGATCTAACTTATACATGATTTACATACAACTCATGTATCATAATTAAATTAAACATGCATGATTTCAGATCTAATATATCACATATAATATCTAAAAAGGTAGAATTTAAATTTGATCACATCAAACAAAATTATTCCAGACATTTTATAGAACTATTCTATAACGAGTCTAAGCATGCTTCTTTCATATCTCATATAAAAAAATTAAAACTCTATTTTCTATTTTTTAGATCTTATTATAATAATTATAACTTTGAAAAAAACAAAAATTCAATAGATCTAAAATTATTTTTAATCAAATTAAAAATATGATTATGCTATACTACACATAGAACTATTCCGTACCTAGTCTAGTCATTCATCTCATACATTGTAGATCTAAATCTTTTAATTTTAATTTCTTGACTTTAGATATAATTATATTTGATATGATATCTAAAATTATTTTATATTAGATCATAAATAAAAATAAATTAGATCTAAAATAGATCTGAAGAACTATAAATGCAGCTCTGATACCAATTAAAGAGAAATCTCATTTCCCATCATAGGATCATGCCGATCTGATCAGATCTGGGATGAATTTTTCTAAAAAAATTCTAAATAATTTAATCAAATCTAAGAATTCTTAGATCTAATAATGATGATCTAATATTAAAAATTAAAATAAAAATAAAATTAAATCAAATTTAATTTCTTACCTTGTTTGGGTAATCTGATTACCCTATGATGATCCTAATCTTTTCTGAGGTTCTGGAAGGAGCCATGCATGCGCCTGGCCTCTACTAGTATCTACTTGGGCAAGTTCTAGATATCTTCTCCTTGTGAATCTTTTCTCCAAAGATCAGATTTGAAGAAAAACTTCAAAATAACTTCTGAAGGCAGCTTGTCCATCTCACAAACACTATCGCGTAGATGCTGAACTCTTCACAAATTTGATTGGATCTTCTTCTCTGATTTGCACCCAACCTTTGGCACATGGAAGAAGGGAAGGGAGTGGATCAGAGGGGGCATGGAACATAGAAGGGGTGATAGCATCTGGATGTGGCAATCAGAATTCTCAAAGGGCCTTATGCACAGGTGTTTTTATATAAGTTTCTTGCACCATCTAGACTCCTAAGTGATCAAGCAACTCATTTGCTTGATCATCTAGGACTCCAATCTGATAACCCACATTGCCCACCTGATCTTTTTTAGATTTTGTCACCCAAAACTCCTCCCAAGTTGGCATGAAGAAAGGATAAGGAGGAGTCCATGGCACATGGGACTCCTCCCTTCAAGAGTTTGATCCAAATCAAACTCTATTAGAAACCCAATCTAGGTACAACTAAAAATCATGAAATTAGGTTCACCTAAAGTATGACTTGAGCCTAATCATGTGTCTAAAAATTAGAGCAAAATTATTTTCAAAGAATTTTCTAGAAGCCTCTGATCAGGTGATCTTCAGTTCTCTCAATTAGGTCAACTTTTGACCCTAGTCAAATTTCACCATAAATGGATTTAATTTCTATAATTAATCTAACCTGGATAGATTTCAATTAGATGAAATTATACCCATTAAATGAGTCAAATCAAATTTAACTCAGTTGCAATGAATCAAAAAGAGTATAGAAGGAGAAAGTCAGGCTCAATCATGTGCTAGCACGATTGCCTTGAACCTGATTGGATCTTATGCAAGTCAATCGAACTAGATTAGCTCAATTGATGACATCCAAATCCAAACTTCTATTTATATGATCTAGTTAGATTCAATTTCAAATGGTAATAAGATATGTCATGATCTCTATCATCGACATCATCGAAACACCTTTCGATGGACCAAAACTTATCTGATTCATACAATTAAAATAATCGATCATCAAAATTATTCTAATTGCTTTCAAAATTCATCAATGACACCTAGCAGTATATGGTGGCAATCCATCAAAATTGAAAGCAAACCTCTCGGTGTAGTTACCTGTGTGATTGGATTCTTCTATCTTGAGCCCCGATAGGATTAGGGTTAAGGTGAACTCATCAAACCCAATATTCATTATATGATTTAATCATTCAATTTGAGTCCAATATGAAATCATAATAGAAACTCTTGTTAGATATGTGTGCCCTAGAAGCCAGAATTGGCTGACACTTGTAATACACTTCTAGGGATAAAATTATAATTTTGATTATAAATAATAAAATGGGTTATTTTCTATCATAAATGTGCATTTAGTATCCGTGATACATCCCTTGAGTTAATGGTAATGATAATTCTTATTTTCAAGAGTTGAATATTTAAGATAAGAATTTTCATTATTAACTCATAAAATGCTTCCGACCATAGAATCATCATAAGGATGATGATTGATCTAAAAGGTTGGTGTACAATCGCTTCTTTATAGTAGATGAGTCTTGAGTTTACGATGTAGAGACATCGAAGCAAGAGTATAAATACTTGTTAGAGAACGAGAGCACTGAGCATGACCATCTCGAGCAGTTATAAGAAAGTCTACCTTCACGTCGATGATTGGCTCGAAGCTGCAGTGGTATGTCTGGTTCCTTAATCTGAGGTGCATCGGCAGTTCACCTTAAGGGTGTTATAATTTGACTACACCATGACTCAGTCTCCTAGCCATTCGGAATCCTGAGGTGTATGTTGGCTATAGCATGTTTATTATAGGAATTGGATTGCTCCAAGAGGAAATCTATCTATCTCGACGGATGAGGAGCAGCCCTATGATGATCATGAGAATCAAGTCCTTAAGCCCATGGCCATGATAGAGTGAAATAATAGAAAGAGTTTCTATTAAGATTTTCATATAGGACTTCAATCGAATGATTAAATCATATGATAGAAATTAGGGTTTGACAAGTTCACCTTAACCCTAATCTGATCGGAGCTCAAGATAGAAGAACTTAATCACACAGATAGCTACACTGAGAGATTCATTTTTAGTTCTGATGGGTTGCCATCATATACTACTAGGTGTCACTGGTGGATTTTGGGAGCAATTAGAATGATTTGGATGATCAATCATTCTAGTTGTATGAATCAGAATAAGTTCTGATCCATCGAAAGATATTTCGATGATGACGATGATAGAGATCATGACATATCGCATTATCATAGAGAACTGAACCTAACTAGATCACGCAAATAAGGATTTGGATTTGGATATCATCAATTGGACTAATCCAGTTCAATTGATTTGTATAAGATTCAATTAGGTTCAAGAAAATCGTGCTAGCACACGATTGAGCCTAACATTCTTCTTCTACTATCATTAAAAGTTGTCTCGACTGAGCCAAATATGTTGGTGCTCACTCAGATACCTTTACTTGGTTTGACTGGAGCTTGTCCAAGTCAGAAAAGGGTTGTCTTAATTTATGAGATAAATTTGAGACAACACCTACCATTTTCCGTCATCTACTAATTCTTATCTTTTGACTTTGGTCAAACATTGACCTTTGACATTTAGATAGCTGCCCATGTGTCATGCACCCATAGGAGAGCAGATAGGGGCTTGTCCCCTTGCTAGGAATTGGAAAGAAAGGGGTGCATGCCTAGGGAGGCATGCGTCCATGGATAGGGATGCTTGGAGTTCCATATAGATGGGACTCCAGGTTGTTTCTTGGAATCAACTTAGGTAGGCGCCTAAGACTCAGCTTTGACCAGTCTTGGTGCCACCTAAGGATGATTTGAGGGGGCTCTCATCTAATTAAATCAGATGATGTCATCCCACCAATCAGATTTAGATCTGATTGCATGAAGCAATGTGATTGATCGAGATGATGTGGCACTGCATGGCGCAGCAGGGTCTATATAAACCCTATCTGCACCAAGATTTAAAGAAGTTCTCCCTTAGCCCACTCCCTAAGGCTGCCTCTCTCCCTCCTCCATTCCATCTTCTAGTCCTCTCTCTCCTCTCCACGTCTAAGGAGATTTGGGCTCTAGTTTGGTGCAATCCAGGCAAGAGAAAGATGACGAGAAAGGAAGAAGGCAGCACTGCTGCAAGAGATGATTCCAGATCTTCAAAAGAAGTTTTGAAGATCCTCAAAATTAGATTCAGATCTAATATTTGGAGAGGTAATAAAGAAGAAGAAGATCTCTAGAGTCAGTCCAAGTGGACACCGGTAGAGGCCAGGCGCTTGCATGGCTAGATCCAGAACTTCAGGCAATCAGTTGGATCATCATAGGATAATCTGATTATCCAACAAAAGGTACAAAATTAAATTAATTTTTTTTTTTTTTATTTTATTATATCTATAAAATTAGATCTAAAATATCTAAGATTTAATCTATATTTAAAAAAAAAATTTAAAATATCTCTCTTGATCCAGTCAGATCTGAACGAACTTGACCCAAAAAATCAGGATTTTTCCTTCGATTGATATTAGAGCCAGGTTCTAATAAATTATTTATATCTAATTTTATTTTAATTTTGATCTAATAATTAGATGATTTCAAATATCACATGGGTTGTGATTAGATCTAAAATCAAAAAAAATAAAATTAAATAATATAGATCTAAATTTTACAAGATGCATGACTAGTTGTAAAATAGAACTATTCTATGCATAATCTTGCATGTTCATAATTTAATTTGATAAAATTATAATTTTAGATCTATTTGTTTACTATTTTTTATATTATAAATATTATAATAATATTTAATAAATAATAAATAAAATTATTTAATTTTTGGATCATATGAGATATGATGAATGCATGTTTAGACTATTTGTAAATAGTTCTACATAATTATCTAGATTAGAATTTATTTTGATGTGATCAATTTAAATTTAATTTTTTAGATGAATTATGAGATAATTTAAATCTAAAAATATGCATGATATGATACATGAGATGTATGCAAAATATGTATAAAGTTAGATCAATTTTTATATATGAGATATATGATATAGATCTAACTAGTTTTGTAGATTTATATTTCTGATTAAGGCATTCCCATTGGCCGTCCGATCATAAGAATGAAGTAGGGTTTAAATGCCCTCTCCTTTCATTCGATTGGATGTCCTTATGATGTGTAGGGGTGCTGCACGTTCATCCTTAATCAGAAATCAAGAGCTTACTTTCTGCAAAACCCTTGATCCTAAAATCCTAGGATTTTATTTACATATTTTATTTCTGACCCCTGAACTTAATTAAGAATTAAGATTATAACATATTTGTTAGGTCTAAAATTGAGAATTTTAGATCTAAGACATATTTATAAAATTAGATTCGGGCTTAGGTAGCTCAATTAGATCTAAGCGGTTGATCAAACCGAATCAAGAGTTGGTTAGATGGGATCAACAGTGCTTAAATTGACCAGTCTAATAAGATTAATTCTGGGTCAAGATCAAGTCATGTGAGTGATCGATCAAGCTAAGACCTAATTAGGCTCAGTGGTTAGAGTCTGGATTGTAGGCTAACTCGATTGCTTTTGGCTCAATAATTTGGTATCTAAGATAAGTTTGGCAGATATGACCGACTAATTTTTAATTGGGAGCTACTCGACTCGAATGCATTCTTGTTGAGTTAATGGCATACCCTTCCACCGGTCTTACTTACTTGTCCATATTTGTTGGCTCAGTCTTGATCTAAGGTGGTCAATAATCCAAGTTAATCCATGCCACTAGGTTAGTCATAATGGTTATGAATATGTCAAGTCTAGTTTAATGAGACCTAAATCAAATATTCCTAAGAAAAGATTAAGTCTAAGGTCTTCCACCATTGTAGATGTACGAGCCCTTCCTAAGGTTGATTGTTCTCGGCTGGTTACAGTGGTTCAGTTGCATTGGGAAGATGCAACCATATCTATTAGGCATTGGATTGTACAGGCTGGAGGATGGATTGGGCTCAATATTTTCGAAATGATGAGAGACTCAATTAGAAATCCAATCTATGCAAATGGTGGGTCTGACTTAACTAAGGAGTGGATCAATATTTTGGACATGATGAGATTCATGAATTAGAGATGAAGTTTGGGTGCACCATGATTAGAGAATTATTGAACAAGAGTTGTTCACTCATTGGCCAACCCATCACCAATAACCATTAGGTGAGAGATGAGTTAGTTGGTGGGACTACACTACCCACTAGAAATTATTAATCGTGAAGATTTTTGCATCTCTACAGAGAGAGTGTAGGGATCCGAGAAAATAATGAAAGCTAATTTGTTTAAAAATAAAATATCTAAACAAATTGGTCAAGTCTTAGAGTAGTATGTGCAATTCGATATTATTTAGACTTAATCTAAATAATTAAAAATAGATCTAATATCTATTCAATTTTATATTTAAAATCAAAAAATAAATCATAAAATTACTTAGATTATATCTAACTTATTTATGATTCAAGAATAGATCAGCACATACTAGGACAATCTCTCCACTGTAAGGGATAATCCTTACAGCAGGACAATCTTATAGTAGTATGTGCGATCTTTAGAATTTTATTTTTTAGATTTAATTTAATATAAATATGATCATATTATAAATGAACTGGCTCTGATACCACTGATGAAAAATATGCAGGGTTTCATGCATAAAATTCAAAATATTTTTAAAAAATAACACAACAAAAGTTATAAATTAAACTACTTAATTTATAAATGCACGTAATCTAATTACTAAATCCTACATCTAGGACCTATATCATATCATAATATACTCTAAATCTAAAAATAAAAGAATTTGATATTAATCAAATCAATACCCTAGATCTAGAATGATTCTAAATTTGAAATCTAGATCGCATCTAGGTGAGAGAAGAGACCAAATCTCTTACCTTGCAAAGGTTGAGAACTCCATAGATGATTTTTGTTGTTTCCTTTAGAGCCGCAAATGCATCCGAACTCTATAGGTGATCCACACGAGACTGCAACAAAATCAGAGGTTCATTGAACAAAGATCTGCTCGAAGTATTAGATTCTCGTGGATCCCTCCAGATGGTTAATCTAAAATTTATTCTTCATATCTCTTGGATATTCCAAGAGATGAAGAATAAGAGGAGGATTAGGAGAGAAATCCAATCTTTGAATCTCCAAAAAATAAAAAATTAAATACATTAGAAAAGGGTCCTATGAGAAGACAAATCTTCTCTTTCAGGACATCAATGATTGATGTCCTGAAAACATCTTCATGCTAGGACAAGGAAAGACCTTCTTTTCTAGACTTTTTTGAAGACCTCACACTCTTTGATTTTTCTCATAGAAAAATCTCACAAAAATATGGAGAAGAAGGGTTCTCAAAGAAACCCTAAGAGAAGACATTCTTCTCTTTTTCTTCTCTTATCGGGACATGATCAGATCATGTCCAAAATTGATCATCATGCCCCAACATCTTGGAGCACAAATCCCCATGCTCTCATCCTCTTTCTTTTTCATATTTTTATCATATAAAAAATATATGAAATGAAT
This sequence comes from Cocos nucifera, assembly GCA_006176705.1. Taxonomy (NCBI): domain Eukaryota; kingdom Viridiplantae; phylum Streptophyta; class Magnoliopsida; order Arecales; family Arecaceae; genus Cocos; species Cocos nucifera. Next base: position 142,638 of record QRFJ01005954.1, on the reverse strand, counting down.
AATGAAAAGGCTTGAAAGAAAAATACAAGAGAAGACAATCTTCTCTTACCTTTATCTTCATTAGGACATCAATCTTTGTTAGGACATCAACCTTTGTTGTCCAAAAGAAGTCCACTTCTCCAAGGAATATGGTGCATAAAACCCCATGCCCTCTAGCCATTTTCTTCTACCTTCTTCATGTGGAATCCCTAGCATTTTTTATGCCCTCTCCTATCAAATAGGAGGTGCCACATAAAGATGCTTTGACTAGGTCAAAAGACTAATTTAAAAAGGAAACAAGGAAGAGATTGGAAGGCATCCAACTCTTGGATGCCTCCCCACAAAATTTGTGCATGGAGAGTAGGAAAATATTCACCCAAGAGGAGAAAAAAGTGGCGACAAAAATTAAGGTTGGGTGTGGGAATGTTGGCGCAAGAGAGGGAAGGAGTTTGAGAGATCTGGGACTCTATCATATAGAGTTCAAATCACAACAACTTTCCTATATCTGACCAAGTCAAATATTAAATCAGATCATCTAACTAAGAGGGTGTGGAGACCTTCTCACTGGTGTAGAAATCATAGAAAAATCTGGAAATAAAAATAGTGGGCATGGAACTTCTAAAGTGGCGCAAGGGAGAAACAAGGAATCCTAGTCTAACTAGGATTCTCATGTATTGACAAGGTCAACAAATTTTTAACCTAATTAAAAAAGGATTAGTGCAAGCTTAATTATGAGAGATCCTAGTCCAACTAGGAATCCAATTAAGTTAGGTTTAAACTATATTTAAATCTGATTTAAATCCAAACTCAATTAGAAATTAGGTGCACCCAAATCCAAATCCAACTAAGAATTATTTTTTCCTTGCAATTGGCTTATCCAATAAACCAATTAAAGTTAATCTAATTAAGTTCAAACTAATTCTAATTGAATCTAATTCAATTAGACTTGATCTCAACCTGATTGTTCAATAAAATTGAGCCAATTAGCAATCCAATTGCTAATCAATCCTTCTGCAATACTTGCATTAGGTCAAACATCAATCGTATTGAATGTTTGACCTCAAAACGATTCTCAATCATCGATTAACCAACTGATTAGGTTACAAGGTTTTATATGTATGACTCTATTGGTTCGAACCTAAGCCGATAATATGGAAACCAATTTCTATACCAGTCGAAGTAACCATCTAGTAATGGATCCAAACATTCGGATAGGTCAAACGTATGCAAAGCAACATTCTTAGAGTCCTGGCCAATGGTTATCATATAATTCATCCCTATGATCAATAATTTTTAAGATGACTTCATGTACACTATTAACACTCATACAAGTCATCTCTATTGTGTCTCATTTTGCAAATCTCATGACTCCTCACGAAGATTACCAAGACCTAAGTTTTGCTAAATTGAAACACAATGAGTCATTTTCTTCCTAATGCTAATTAGGAGTGCTGAATCCCATCTTGACTCACACACCAACCTCATAAGTACATGACTATACCTAAAAATCTTTTGAACCTATATTAGAAATACAGACAATCCGGCACCAAAGTATAGTGAGTTGCTTGCAAGTTACCATGGGGATCTCAGGTCAGAGGGATACTTATATCCATTGGCCATAGCAAGCTACTCTTGATAGTAGAGTACTACACTAATCACATTCAATGCAGATGTACTCCTACGTCTTACCTAGATGCCATACCAGTGTCTCCACACCACTTGGTTACGAGGATAATTAATGCATATGGCATACAGCGACCTACACTCGATAAGTTATCATTCTCATTAATAACTCATCATTTGATCGTGAATAATTTAAGAACCATCCAATAAATCCTTCTTTATTGATGATTGTGGTTCTAAGAACTTCATCATAATTTAGGAGTTTATTTAAGAAAGATAGAACTTCAATGATGAATCAACCAAATAACTATTATTATTAGATAATTCATATACTAATTCCAATCATTTACTACTTAGAAGATTGGCTTTATAACACATTTTTCAATAACTCCCACTTGGACTAAAGCCAGAATGATATCAAATATCCTATCTTTCACTTGAGTTCATAGAACTCCTTAGTTTTGAGGCCTTAGAAAATGAGTCAGTCAGGTTCTCCTTTTCCATCAATCTTCTAATGATCGACATCATCCTGATCTAAAATCAAAGGTGATAGCAATGCAGAATATGCTGGTCCTTTGACTCTTTAGCTTGAGCTATGACTCCAGTGCTATAATAAGACTGGACCATCGATGGAGGATGCCACTCCCAACCTGCTAATGAACCTCAGCAACTACATAGCTTACATGGTAGCATCATATGCCATGATGTACTCTACATCACTAACTGAATAGGCTAAAGTATCCTGCTTGGAACCTTTCTAGCAGATTGCTTCTACAATTAGGATATGATCCGACATTCTCTTATTGTCATCTTGTTCTAACTGAAATTAAAACATCCACATGATTTAAGTTAGTATTTTTATATTTGAGTCACTGGACCATAGTATTTCTCAAATACATGAGGATTGTCTATACAATCTTTTGGTGATCCTCCTTAGATTTGATTAGTATCTACTCACTATCATTATTGAGTATACCATATTTGATTTTGAACAAGAAAAAATTAGATGACAGCCAAGCCTTTATTTCTTGCAATGCTGAAATTTTATTTTCAATTAAGAAAATTTCATCCACAGACAATATAAGGAATAACACTATAGAACATTTTGCTCACTTACAAATGCAGGATTTGTCTTTGTTCATAACAAAGACATACGTTCAAAATGTATATTCCAAAACTGAGATAATAGTCAATGGGCTTTACAGGTCTTTACCTTCCTATCTGTGCTACTCTGATTCTTTTGAAAATTCATTCACACCCAATGGATTTTATCTCTTTAGGTGAATCATGTAGTGTTCACACACTATTGATTTTCATGGACTTCAATTTGGATTATGTGGCTTCTAGCCACTTCTCAAAGTCAGATCACTGCATTGCATCCCTATAGGTGATCGGATCCTTGTTATTCTCATTGAGGTAAACAAGATCATCATCTTGGACCAAGATACTAAAGTATCTGTCCGACTAATGTAGTACTCTACAGGATCTCCTTAAAGGTGCTACTTTAATGGGCTCCGAATTTGATTTGATCAAATTTGATTTTGTAGGTTTACTAGATTATGTCGGTTTATTTCTATTAGCCAAACATTCTCAAGTTCAACTTGACAAGCATCAGTTCCTTCTATAAGGAACTCCTTTCCAAAAGGAATGCTCTTCTACTGATGAACATCTTATGTTCTTCAGCATGGTAGAATTAATAACCCTAAAATATTTGTTGAACTAGGACCTAAGTTTATCTGTATGCAAATCTTTGACGTAGGCCAATCAACTCCAAACCTGAAGGTGAGAGAGTTTAGATCTACACCCAATCCCTATCCCATATGAAGTCTTTATAATAGATTTACTTAGTATATTTTTAGAGTAAAACTAGTAGTCACAACAGCACATCCTTAAAATTGGCCGACAAGTGAATCCTATCATGAATTGAACCATGTCTAACAAAGTTCAACTTCTTTGAAATATACTATGTTTCAAAAAAAAATTGACTAAGAGAGAATCCTATTCTCTCCTTGATATGTCACAAAATTACTGGATAAGTATTCGCTTCTTCGATCTGATCGAAGAGTTCCAATACCATTTCTAGTTTATTTTTCTATTTCAATATTGAATTGTTTGAACATTTCAAATGATTCAAGTCAGACATATCCATGCCCAGATAGATCGTTTATAATGAAATATTAATATCTTCCTTTGGCACTTAAGTTCATAGATCCATATACGTCACTATGTATGACACTTAAAACTTTATCGACTCCTTCACCTTTTCCTTTAGAAGATGACATTATCATCTTCCCAAGAAGACAAAACTCACAAGCTATCAAAGATTCACAATCATTGATGTTAACATTTTCCTCTCAAGCTAACTCATTTATCCTATTCTTGCTAAGATAACTAAGCCTATAATGCCAAAGATAGACATCCATGACATAATCTAACTTGGGTGTTTGTTAAATTTGTACATTACACTTAACAAGCTATATAGATGTTAAATATCATTTTTATTATCCATGATTATTATAATATTATTCATAATAATATCATAATATTTTTTTTATTGATAAAGAATAACCATTTTTGATCGAAAGGGCAACAGAGATCACATTTATTATAAACAACGGACAATGGTGACAACCACTCAAAATGACATCTTTTGAAAATAAGCTTGATAATTTCTAAAGCTAAAATTGGAACAAGACTTTCATCCACAATATCTAGGTATTTTTGACCATTTTCAAATATTTTACTTACCTAAAATTCTTGCAATAAATTGCATAGGACTACCGGTATCCCATACTCTAGTAGTAGAATTATATATAGAGAAATTTTTAGATATTATCATATAACATCCTGATAAGCAACTCTTGCTCCTTTCTCTTGTTCAACCTATTATGGTCAAGGAAAGCAAGATAATTCTTCTTCCTATGACCCTGCTTCTAATAATATAAGCACTATGCCTAATTTGGATCAATTTTGGACTAATTATTTTGATTGAGCTTAGAAGTCCTAGTGTGAACCCATTCATACAATTAAACCAAATTCAATTTTCGATACTAATTATCGAAGTTGGGTCCCATAAGTTATTACTGTCTAATAGTGATTTGAGCAACTAGGATTTAGCCTTATTCTGAGAAAAGAGAATAATGACCTAAGTATACGAATTATTTTAAGCCTAGAGACTTGGACATTAGTCTAAAGGATCTTCCATTATTTTATTCGAATTGGTAGCCTCTACCTCCAATTCGGAGAATTACTTTGATTTTCTAGTAGGTACTAGAACCCACATAGACTACACATATGCCCAACTTTGGTCGGCCAACCCATATGCATTTACGGGTAGGTTCATTAATCAATTATTTCTCCAAATAACTTTTAGTAATTTAATTTTACCCTAGAAACCTAATCAGTAGGCTTTGGCCTCCACTGTAAGGATCCGATTAGGTCCAACCATTAACATAACCATACTAGTGCATCTAACCAACAAATGATTAAGCCCAACTTTAGTTAGCCAACCTAACCACCATTAGAGAGACACTTCCAAGTTATCATATTATGAATGATAATTTCATTAGTCAATAAGCACCAGGCCTTTGGGCCTCCAATGATTATTGAGTTAATGGATCCATTATCAAACACCTTAATGAAAGGCTATGACTCAATTATCTTCATAACTTTATCATTTTAAGAACCTAATAATTTTAAAAAATTTAAAATTATTTATGATTTAAGGATAGAAAGAACATGGATCAATTTGCTCCTACTAATTTCACCAAGTCAAGTCCTCCCACTGACTTCTCAAGTCTTTGACAAGGATTAAGATCAATATCAGTCCATGGGCACCTAGATTAGTCTCACTGAATAAAATTAGTCTCGCTGATTTTCTATGTGACATGGGTTAGCATGAGTCAATGAGCAACCTAATCAAGACCTGATTAACCACATTGATCAAGTAAGTGAGATCGGTGGGAGGGTCTACCAAGGATTATTTTAGATGCCATTAGAAATGGCTAAGTAAGCAGGCTGCCAATTAAGAACCATTGATCTAGGATGACAGACTTACCTTAGATACCAATCAATTTATCAATTTTGATTTGGTCTGCCTAAAGACTCAGGCTCTACTACTAAGCCACGATCAGTATCCATCTGATAGATGTATGGACTTTGATCAACTATGACTATTGAAGTGATCTAAAGAAATGACCTACTCCTAATTAACTATTAATTAGGTTTGATCATTTTCTTAACTTGGTCCATATTTACTATAACCCTAGGTCTAATCTAGTTATGGATCTGATCAAAGCTAACTGATTTTTCTTTAACCCATGTTTTATAAAATTATCTTAGAAACTTTAAATCATAAACCTAGATCCTAAACAATCACTTAATTCTTAATTAAGTTCAAAAATTATGAGTTTGGATTTATGGAACCTTAGAACTAATTTCTGACTCAATTATTTAAAATATTTTTAAATTAATAAACAATCTACACTGAATGATATTCAATATATATGGTTTTAGATCTAATTTATTTTAATATTTCGATAATGTCCAAAGTTTTCGAATCTAGGATTTTGCAAAAAGTAAGTTCATAATTTAAATTCTATAAAATAAGTATGTCATACATATTCTAGATTCAAAACAAAAGATATGATCAACCTTTGTTGTCTAAAAGATGTCCTCTTCTCCAAGGAATATGGCACCCAAAATCCCATGCCCTCTAGCCTTTTTCTTTTGCCTTCTTCACATGGAATCTCTAGCATTTTTTATGCCCTCTCCTATCAAATAGGAGGTGCCACACAAAGATGCTTTGACTAGGTCAAAAGACTAAGTCAAAAAGGAAACAAGGAAGAGATTGGGAGGCGTCCAACTCTTGGATGCCTCCCCACAAAATTTGTGCATGGAGAGTAGGAAAATATTCACCCAAGAGGAGAAAATAGTGGCGACAAAATTAAGGTTGGGCATGGAAATGTTGGTGCAAGAGAGAGAAGGAGTTTGAGAGATCTTGGACTCTATCATATAGAGTTCAAATCACAACAACTTTCCTATATTTGACCAAGTCAAATATTAAATCAAATCATCTGACTAAGAGGGCATGGGGATCTTCTCATTGAAGTAGAAATCATAGAAAAATCTAGAAATAAAAAAAGTGGGTGTGGAACTTCTAAAGTGGCGCAAGGGAGAAACAAGGAATCCTAGTCTAACTAGGATTCTCATGTATTGACTAGGTCAAATTAATTTTTAATCTAATTAAAATAGGATTAGGAAAAGCCTAATTATGGGAGATCCTAGTCCAAGTAGGAACCTAATTAAGTTAGGTTTAAATCATATTTAAATCTATTTGATATCCTAACTTAATTAGAAATTAGGTGCTCCTAAATCCTAGTCTAATTAAAAATTATTTTTTCCTTGCAATTGGCTTATCCAATAAACCAATTAAAATTAATCTAATTAAGTCTAAACTAATTCTAATTGAATCTAATTTAATTAGACTTGATCTCAATCTTATTGCTCAATTAAATTGAGCCAATTAGCAATCCAATTGTTAATCGATCCTCCTACAACACTTGCATTAGGTCAAACATCAATCGATTGAATATTTAACCTCAAAATGATTCTCAATCATCAATTAACCAACTGATTAGGTTACAACCTCTTATGCATGTGACATTATTGGTTCGAACCTAGGTTGGTAATATAAAAATCAATTTTTATACTAGTCGAAGTAACCATCTAGTAATGGTTCCAGATGTCCGAATAGGTTGAATGTATGCAAAGCAACATTCTTAGAATCTTGACCCATGGTTACCATATAATTCATCCCTATGATCAATAATGCTCAAGATGACTTCGAGTATGCTGTCAACACTTATACAAGTCATCTCTATTATATTTTAAAATTTTCTAAATCTCGTGACTCCTCACGAGGATTACCCAGGCCTAGATTTTGCTAAATTGGAACATAATGAGTCATTCTCTTCTTGAAGCTAATCAGGAGTGGTCAATCCCATCTTGACTTACACACCAACTTCACAAGTACTTGACTGTACCTAAAAATCTTTCAAACCTATATTAAAAATATAGACAGTCCGACAGCAAAGTATGTGAGTTGCTTCCAAGTCATCATGGTGATCTCAGATTGGAGGAATACTTATATCCATTGGTCTTAGCTAGCTACTCTTGATAGTAGAGTGCTACATTGATCACATTCAGTACAGATGTACTCCTACATCTCACCTAGATGCTATATAAATATCTTCACACCACTTGATTACGAGGACAACCAACGCATATGGTATATAGCGACATACACTCGATAAGTCATTGTCCTTATTAATAACTCATCATTTGATCATGAATAATTTAAGAACCTTCTGATAAATCCTCCTTTATTGATTGATTATGGTTCTATGGACTTCATCATAATTTAAGAGTTCATTTAAGAAAGATAGAACTTCGATGATGAATCATTCAAATAACTATTATTATTAGATAATTCATATACTAATTTCAATCATTTACGACTTAGATGATTAGCTTTAGGATACATTTTTCAAGTGGCCTCTTCCAAGAAATAATAATTGGCTCTAATAATAATAACTTTTATTATTTGATAATTCATATACTAATTTCAATCATCTACTACTTAGATGATTGGCTTTAGGACTACTCCAGATGTTCTTAACATATCTAGGAGAGAATAGGATTCTCTTATAATGAACTCCTCCAGGAACACCACAACATAATGGTGTATCGAAAAAGAGAAATCAAACCTTGTTAGACATGGTTCGATCCATCATGGGATTTGCTAGTCTACCTATTTCATTTTGAGGTTATGCTCTTGAGACTACATGTTATATATTGAATAATGTATCGAGTAAATCTATTGCAAAGACTCCATATGAGATATGAACTAGGCATAGGTCTACACTCTCTCACCTATGGGTTTGGAGTTATCCGACCTACATCAAACATTTGCATATAGATAAACTTGGATCCTAATCTGATAAGTATGTATTTATATGATATCCCAAAGAAAGTAAGGGTTACTATTTCTACCATGTTGAAGAACAAAAGGTGTTTGTCAGTCTTAAGGCAATCCTTTTAGAAAAAATATTTTTTGGTGAAGGAACTATTGCCTCTAAGATTGAACTTGATGAAGTTCAATAGGTAGAAGGACCGACACCTCTGGCTGAACCTGAATTGGATTTGATTAGACCAAATTCAGAGCCTAATATACCTGCACCATTAGGATGATTGATAGAGTATAGCATCAGCAAGATAGATACTATAGTTTCTTGGTCTGGAATGGTGATCCCATCAAACTCGATGAGAATGATGAGGATCCAATCACCTATATGGATGCTATGCAGAGAACTGATTCTAAGAAATGACTTGAGTTCATGAAATCTAAGATAGAGTCCATGAAGGTCAATGATGTGTGGACATTGGTTGATCCACTTGAAGGGGTTAAACCCATTGGATGTAAATGGATCTTCAAAAAAAAGAGGGGCGTAGATGGAAAGATGGAGATATATAAAGCATGTTTGGCTACCAACGGGTATCATCAACATTACGGTATTGACTATAATGAGATGTTCTCCCCTATGGTAATGCTCAAGTCCATTCGAATAATGCTTGTAATAGCTGTCCATCTAGATTATGAGATCTAGCAGATGGATGTGAAGATAGCTTTTCTGAATGGAGAGCTGATCGAAGGGATGTATATGATATAGCCTGAGGGGTTCACATCCATAGATGAGTCCAAGGTATATAAGTTTTAGAGATTCATTTATGGATTGAAGCAAGCATCTTAGAGTTGGAACATGCATTTTGATAAAGTGATCAAAACGTATGGCTTTGTTAAGAATGGAGAAGAGCCCTGCATCTACAAATGGGCAAATGGTCCAGTAGTGGTATTTCTTATCTTTATGTGGATGACATTCTCTTAATCAAAACTGACATTCCCGCACTGCAGAAAATAAAAGTTTGGTTGTTATCGCAGTTCTCCATGAAGGACATAGGTGAAGCATCCTACATCTTAGGAATGAAGATCTATAAAAATAAATCTAAGAGGATGCTTGGATTATTCTAGTTCATATACATAGATACCGTGCTGAAGAGGTTCAATATGAAGAATTCTAAAATGGGCTATCTGCTGATAGACTATGAAATTTCTCTCTCTAAGAAGGACTATCTAACAACTCCTAAAGAGAGAGAGTGTATGAGTAGAGTTTTATATACTTCTATAATGGGATCTATCATGTACGCCATGACTTGTACGAGATCAGATGTGGCATACTCACTAAGAGTAGTGAGTAGATACCAATCTGATACTAGAGAAAACCACTAGAAAGTGGTGAAGGCCATCCTCAAGTATTTGTAAAATATTAAGGATCAATGGTTGGTTTATGGTGAGTCAGATCTAAAACTTATGGGGTTTGTAGACTCTAGCTTTCAATCTGACTATGATGGTAGCAGAAGTGTGTCAGATTACATCTTTACTCTAAATGGTAGAGCCATCTACTAGAAGAGTTCCAAGCAGCATACTGCGGCAGACTTTGTTTGCGAGGCAGAGTATATCACAGCATCAAATGCCACGAAGAACGTTGTATGGCTAAGGAAGTTCATCACCGAGCTTGGAGTAGCCTCCTCTTGATAGTCTGGTCCAACTCTACTATGATAGCACTGGTGCCATTACTCAAGTGAAGGAATCGAAGGCACATCAACAAATGAAGCACATTTTGCATTGCTTTCATCTGATCCAGGAGATCGTGGATCGAGGTGATGTCGATCTTTAAAAGATTAATGAAAAAAAAAACCAGACCGACTCCTTCACTAAAGTCCTGATGATAAAGGAGTTCAACGACCATAAGTCGAGGATGGGTATTAGATATTATTCCAAGTGGCTTTAGGATAAGTGAGAGTTGTTGGAAAATGTATCCCAAAGCCAATCATCAGTCTTTTGATGGTTGATCTATATTATAATTATAATTGATTTATTAATAAATAAAATAATATTTTGATATTTTTTCATCATAAAGTCTACATCTTCTAATAAACTCCATCATTGTGATGAAGTCCTTACGACTATCTAGTTTCGATAAAGAGAAGATTTATTAATTAGTCCTTAAAACTATTCATGATCAAATGATAGGCTGTTAATAAGGTCGATAATGTCTATCGAGCATAGGTCACTATATGCCATATAGGTTGGTTGTCCTCTTAACTAAGAAGTGTGGAGCTACTGGTATAGCATGCAGGTGAGATGTAAGGATACATCGCACTGAACATGACCAACTCTAGAGAATTCTACTGCCAAGAATATCTCTGATGGAATATAGGTATGAGTGTCCCTTAGACCTAAGGTCACCTCAGTGGCTTGCAAGCAACTCAATATGCTTTGGTGCTAAACTAATTAAATTTCTAATTCAGTAACAAAAGATTTTTGGGTACAATCAAGTACTTGTAAAGTCGGTGTATCATCTAGATGGGATTAACCACTTCAAGAGTTGGAGAAGAATGTATCACTATATTTCAATATAGCAAAATCTTGGTCAGGATAATCTATAAGATGGATATGGTATTTTGAAATACAATGTGGATAGCCTGATTAGAGTTGACAGTTGAACTTTGAGGTATCCTACAAGCATTTTGGTCAAGGGGATAAATTATATAGAAACTATATCCACATGGGTTTTAAGGATGTTGTTCCACACATTCGACCTATCCGATTATTGGGTACCATGCTAAATGGTTACTTTGATTGATATAAGAATTTATTTCTATGCTACCGACTGAGGTTCGGACCTATGGGATCATACACATTAGAGTTCATGATCTGATCGGATGGTTGATTAATGATTCAATTTAACCTAGTACAAGTATTGCAGAAGGTTTGATTAGCAATTAGATTGCTAATTGGCTTAATTTAATTAAACTAGAGGGTTGAGATTAAGTCTAATTAAATATAATTTAATTAAATTTAGTTTGGACTTGATTGGATCAACTTTAATTATTTTATTGAATAAGCCAAGTACAAGGAAGAACTAGTCAAAGTTTAATTAGGACTTGGGTCAATCCAATTTTTGAATTTGATTAGAAATTAAATTAAAATTAAATCTAATTTAATTAAGATCTTGGTTGGATGATCTATTATAATTGGATTTACTTATTTTGATTTAATATGATTTGAGAAACCATATTATATCAAGTCAAAATAGGAATCCTAGTATGAATAGGATTCCATAGCTTGTGCCACCGATGTCTCATGCCCACCCCATGCCCCCAATTATTTTATTTTGTGTGTTGAATCCTTTCTCCCCAAGCCTTTTCACATGGACCATCTCTCTCTCTTTCTTATTTGGCTATTTGTTTTGGACCAAGTCAAAGGAGGCAATTTGTTTTGGTTTCAAATTCTATAGGATAGAGTTTTGAGAAACCAAAACTCCTCCCTTATCTTGCTGCACCCTCTTCCTATTTTTTCTACTATTTTCCATGGTGAGAAAGGTATTTTGTGTGCCTCGCATTGCTGGTCCATGGTAGGGAATATGGATGGGGTGCCAAAGTGTTGGGCGCCCTAGCTAGTGCCTTGTCTATGTATTTGACCTAGATAAAGATTCCTCCATACCTCATTATTTTAATTAAATTTTTACCTAATTTTTTGAGTGATTCTAGATCATTGAGAGGGCTCTTAGGCATGTAAAAATTATGGAGATAAGTATCTTCGGTGTTAGGATTTTATAGATACCAATCTAGGTGTCTAAGTGAGAGAATAGGAAGAAGAAGAGGATCTTCTTCTAGGCTTCTTTTGCTCTTCCCTTTATTCCTTCTTATTAGAGATATTTGAGAGTTGTCTTAGATTTAAAGTCTCTCTTCTTTCTTATGATTCATGGAGAGTCTAAATCTTGAAGAAGAAAGAACCGGATCGACTGTCGAAGAATGATCAACATAGTACTAGCATATTGTGCTGATTTTCGAGCATCGAACTGTTGATCGAGATTCATGGGCTCGTGTGAACATTCTTTAGAGGCCGGATGCATTTGCAGCTCAAAGCAAAATCCTCAAGCCTAGATCAGCAATTTAAAATATTTAAATTGCACAAGTAAATAGATCTGACCCCCTATTTCATACTTGAATGCGATCTAGTATAGATTAGTGTTGATGTGATCAACATGTCTTTCTTTTCTAATATTTTTAATTTTTGATTTAATCACATAATATAATCATATAATAAGAACTTAGATCTAGAGATTTTATAATTTTTATGAATTAATTTTTATTAATTTCTATCTTTCCTACCTAGATTTGAAAATAGTTTCAAGATCTAGCCTTGAAATCCTAAATCTGATCCCTTCAGTTGTATCTCTTTTTTTCTAAAATAGTTATAATTAATCTTAAAAAAATACTTATCTTTTGTTGGCCTATCCTACACCTGTACGTCATGGCACATCTTCAGAAAGTACTAGATAAATAACTCTTCTTTCTTCGACATGCATCATACTCGTAGATCATGACGCATTTCTAGAAAGCAAAAGTTGTTCCTAATATTAATCTAATAGGAAAGTATAAATAAAAGCATATAAAAGAGAGCAAATAAAGAACTCATGATAATTTTAAATAAAAAATATAATCTTTATTATAAATAAAAGAAATATAAGAAAGTTTAGAACAAAAGAACCTACTTTATGTCGTTACAAAATTTCATCTTTCCTCCCAAGACTGCTAGCCTAGCTGCTCATGGAGTAATCCCTTTCTCTCCCTCTATGCAAGGCTCTAGAAGGATTCTTAGGATGATTCTCAAGTGGGAGTACAAGAGCCTTTTTATGGTGATAAGAGGGAAGAGTTTTACATGATTTTTAGATGTGGGGCTAAATAAAATAATAAGGATTAAAGGATGGAAGGATGAGATTGAAGGATCAAGAGCAGATAAAGTAAAAAAAAATTGCCATTCAATATAAATTCTTCCTTTTGAAATATTTCTAAATATTTTTTTTTTAAAATTTTAGATTCATCCACCATGAGCCACGTCATCGCATCCGCAAATCTGCTCGTGCAAAAACCCAGCGTGCCACTGCATCCTCGAGTGCGCCACCGCATCCACGAATCTTCGGGGAAAGAAGCTAGCCATCTTTTTCCTCTTTTCCAAAAAGAAACATTTGTTTCTTTCAAAGGATGGATATATTGTTTTGGATTCCTAGCATAATATCTTCATATTTTATAATACCGTATGCATCCTTGTTTTAATTTAAAACCATTTTGAGTCTAATTTGCTTCCAATTTGAGTCTTTTTGATTTGCGAATCGAGCTCTTTGTATTGGCGATCATTTTTCTTACAAAATATAAAAAATATATTAAATTCTTAATAAATAATATAAATTAAATATAATTTTGTGCTTCAACTTGAACTTTGCTCGTCCTCGATTAAAATAGATACATTAACATTGTGTATTGATCTAATTTTGAATGAAAAGTTGGGTTAGGCATTCCTAAAGGTAGATGATACCTGGTTAGACCATTAAAGAGATACTTCATTGGATTATCAATTCGATCCAGTTAGTGATTGAGTTTTAGCCAAAAAAATTTCAAGAGCTTTTCTTTCACCAACTTTTCACTTTACTCTTTTAATTCTTTAACTAGATATGAGCTGAGTTTATTATCTTCTTGTAATTTAGTCCCCCCTTATTATTTACTTTTTTATTTTTTTATGTACTTTCTTATTGACCCTTATAGCAAGCTTTCTGTCAATGATTCTCAAACCAATTGGCTTTAGGGCATTAGGTGTAAAACACCCCTTGGGCTTACTGACTCTAGTCCAAGAAAATATAATTCTGATAATTGATTTTTTACATCTCCATCTTTTGACACGAACCACAATGCTTACTTAGGCAAAGGGACTCGATTACTCAGTGAGATAATGCTAAACCTTTTTTTTTTCAAATACAAAGTATAACCTAAGGAAAACTTTTGCATACCTCGATCTTTCCACTCGATCTCCCATGAAATCTATTCTTCATTGAGATCGATAAGAAGAGGGCTCTGGAGTTACTTTAAAATTTATTCTGGTCTAAACTCTTCCATTTATTTAATTTTCTTAATAATTTATCCTTCAGTACCTCTAAAATTATCTAGATCGTTAATCATTTATTAATTAGGATGCCTGATTAACTTTAAATCAAAATAAAATTTAGGTACATAAAACTAATTATTTTTGACCATACTCGAGAACTTGAATAGTTTCCTTCCCCCCAACTTAATCGACATTGCTCTCAATGGAGTGGGAAAATACAATAAGCAAAGAAAGGTAAAGGAGAGAGCGCACCTAGGGTAGTTTTGCTTTAGGAGTTGAAGATGGCTTCATTAATTAGCAAGCTCTTATTCTAAATTTCTATAGCTATAATAAAATAAAGTAAAAAAAATAAAAAGGTCATTGGGTTGCCTCCCAATAAATGCTAAGTTTGTTGAAAAATGTATTCTAAAGTCAATCGTTTAAGTTGTAGATGATTGAAATTGGTATATGAATTATTAAATAAAAATTATTATTTAGCTTATTCATCATAGAAGTTCTATCTTTCTTAAATGAACTCCTAAATTTTGATGAAGTCCTTAAATTCATACTTAATCGATAAAAAAGGATTTATCGGATGGTTCTTAAATTATTCATGATCAAATGATAAGTTATTAACTAGGATGATAACTTATCGAGTATAGGTCGCTTTATGTCATATGCATTGATTGTCCTCATAATCAAGTGGTGTGGAGACACTGGTATAGTATGCAGGTGGGATGTAGGAGTATATCTACACTGAACATTATCAATATAGCACTTTGCTATTAAGAGTATCTAGCTAAGACTAATGGGTATAAGTGTCCCTCTGATCTGAGATCACCACGATAACTTGGAAGCAACTCACTGTACTTTAATACAGGGCTGCCTACATTTCTAATATAGGTTTGAAAGATTTTTGACCATAGTTAAGTACTTATAGAGTCAGTGTGTGAGTCAAGATGAAATTGACTACTCTTGATTAACTTAAGGAAGAAAATATCTCGCTATGTTTGAATTTAACAAAACCTAGGCCTAGATAATCCTTATGAGGAGTCATGACATTTGCGAGATTTTAAAATACAATATGGATGACTTGTATGATGACAACTAACTCAAAGTCATCTTGTGCATTATTGGTCATAGGGATGAATTATACGGTATCCATAGGCTAGGATTCTAAGGATATTGCTTTACATATATTCGACCTATTCGAATGTCGGGTACCATTGATAGGTGGTCATTTTAATTGATATAAAAATTGATTCTTATGCTACTAGCATAGATTCAAACCTATGGGATCACATACATAAGAGATTGTAACCTGATCAGATTGTTAATCGATGATTTAGAATCGTTCCAAGGTCAAACAATCAATATGATTGATATTTGACCTAATGCAAGTATTGTAGAAGGATCGATTAGCAATTGAATTGCTAATTAGCTCAATTTAATTGATCAATTAGACTAGGATTAAGTCTAATCAAATTTGAATCAATTAGAATTAGTTTGGGCTTAATTAGATTAAGTCCAATTAGTTTATTCGATAAGCTAATTGCAAGGAAGAACAAGTTCAAGTTCAATTAGAACTTGAGTGCACCTAATTTTTTATTTGATTAGAAATTAAACAAGATTTAAATTTAATTTAATTTAATTTAATTAGATTTCTAATTAGATTAGGATTGTCTATTAATTAGGTTGACTTAAATCTAATTAGAATTGGATTTGAAATTAAGTTTGACTTAGTGTTAATTGAAGAGTCCTAGTTAGACAAGGACTCATCCAATTTCCTTGCACCACCTAAAACCCCACACCCACTTCATAGATTTTTTATTTTGTGATATTTCTCCATGCCTAAGAGAGATTTCCCTCACCCCACAACTTGTATTTTTTGGAATAAATTTTGACTTGTTCAAAATTGAAAATTAGTTTGGATTTGGACTCCTCTTGATAGAGTTTTAGAAATCCCAGACTCTTCCTCCCTTTTGTGTAAATCTTTCCACGCCCACTCTAATTTTGTGTACCCTCTATTTCCTATTTTTTGGGCATTTGTTTTCTGATATCCATGCACAAAAATATTGGGGTGGCATCCAAGAGTTGGAAGCCCCCAAACTCCTTCCTCGTTTCTTATTTTGACTTGGTCTTTTGACCTAGTCTTACATATTTTTTGTGGTGCCTACTTTTGAGGATGACTGGCATCAAAACCTAGGGAGTCTCCATAGAAAAAAATGAAAAGGAGATGAGGTGGGGCATGGGAGGATGAGGCACCAAGATTCTTGGAGAAGAGCCTTCCATTACGACATTAATTGTTGAAGTCTTGAAAAGAGAAAGGTAAGATAAAAATAGTTGTCTCTTAGAGTTTTCTTTCTAACCCTCTTCTTGTCCATGCTTTGAGAGATTATTTCAGATAAAAATCTAAGAGAAAAAGGGAGAGGGTGTGGAGGATGGATGCTCCAAATTATTGGGGCATTAGGGTGTCTTTGGGACAAGATTTGATCATGTCTTGATGCGAAGAAAGAGAAGAGAAAATAGTTTTCTCTTAGGGTTCTTTTGAGAATCCTTTCTTCATAATTTTTGTATAATTTTTTCATGAGAAAAATTAGAGAGAAAAGGATCTAAAAATATGGAAAAATAATTGAGGAGAAAGTCTCCTCTTGTCCTGGCATGGAGATGCTTTTAGGATATCAACGGTTGATGTCTTGAAAGAGAAGATCTATCTTCTCTTAGGGCATTTTAAGTTTTTATTTTCTGATTTCTGAAAGATCCAAGAGTTGGATTTCTTCCCAAATACTTCTTGTATTCTTCATCTCTTGGAAGCTCCAAGATATCTAAAGAATATCTTTTTGATTAACCATCAGGAGGGATCTACGAAAAGCTAGCACTTCGAGCAGATCTTCGTTCAACGAACCTTCGATCTATGTTGCAGCTTTGTATGGACTATCCATAGATGCCGGATATGTGTGCGGCTCCAAGGAACAAGGACAACAATGAGACTAAACAATAGAGTTCTCAACCTACACAAACATAAGAGATTCAATCTCTTCTTAACCTAGATATGATCTAGATTTTCTAGAATAGTTCTAGATCTAGATATTAATTTGATTAATATCAACCATGCTTGATTTTTTTTTAGATTTATGTTTGCATCATCACTTGTCATAGGTCCTAGATGCAAGGTTTAATGATTAGATCACATGCATAATTAGATTAAATTATTTAATCTATGTCTTTCACTGCTTGTAAATTTGAAAAAATTTTGAAATGTATGCACAAAATCTTGTATGTTTTCTAACAAGGATTAACGTCTTCAGCCGACCAACCAACTTTCTCATCTATTCAGGATTAAATACTGGATTAAAAAATTCTCATGGTCTTTCACCCCCAAATTTTAAAAAATAACTTATAACCCCATTATTGATAAATTTTATTATTTCTTTATTATTAATTTTAGGAAGATGGTTTGCAATGCCTCTCACAACCCTTGGTTTATTAAGGATTTCTTCTATTTGTTCTTCTAACATGCTTCTAAATTACATTTCCAAATTAGGAGTTGGATTTGATGCACTGATTGCTGGGAGCATGTCATATGGTCCTATACATATATACTCAGGTGTGATCAAGGGTGGCTTTAGTTTTAGGACCAATGGTGATTCTCAAGAAGGAGGTATTGGAGCATGTATTGTAGGTAAAGGCTCATATTTCTCAGCCCATGGAGGTGTGATGCTAAAATTGATTGGCTCTAGTAATATATTTACTTTTTTAATATATCCATCCAGGTCAAAATCATCCACTCCAAAAGGATCCCAACGTGTATGCGCTTAGTCTTGGAAAATGCTTTTAGGGGTAGTTTCCTCTATTGTCTCTTTGACCACATCTACTTCAAAATAAGTATTTGTTTGTGATTCATGAGGAGCCTGAAATATATTTAATCTCAACTTTCTATTCCCAAATGAGACATCCATGACTCCTATCCTACAATTAATACATGCATTGGTTGTAGCTAGGAAGGGTCAAACAAAAATTATGGGAATCTATCTCGGATCGCTAGAATGCTCCATCTTCAAAACTAGAAAGTCAGCCAAAAAGTAAAATTCTACAATCTTAACTAAAACATCCTCGATTATCCCACATGGTGCCTTAATAGATCTATCAACTAACTGTAAGATTACTGAAGTTGGTTTTAACTCACCAAATCCAAAGAGGTAGTATATTAAACTAGGTAAAATATTCACACTGGCTCCTAGATCTAACAAAGCTTTCTCAATGTATAGATTCCCTATGACACAAGAGATGATAGGGGCACCGGGATCCTTAAGTTTTGGAGGGGTAGCATGTTGAAAGACTAAATTGGCCCGTTCAGTAAGACAAATTTTTTTTGAGATTTGTGTTCTAGATTTTTATTTTTGTGTGCATAAATCTTTCAAGAACTTGGCATAGGTTAGACCTATTTTATTGCATCAAGAAGGAGAAGATTGATTTGAACTTGTTTAAATAGCTCTAACATTTCATCTAATTTATCCTTCTTGTTAAATGGCATAGGAGATTCTAATGCACTCGAGAATGGAGGTCTAGGAAATTGAGGTGTTGCTAAAGATATTGGTTCATCCCTTGCCCTAAGGTCCTCCGTCTTTTTGGTTGGTTCAGACTTAATCAACTTTTTATTGGTTTTGGTCTTTTCAATTTCACCAGGTTGTTCTATGACTTTACAATTCCTAAGGGTCATAATAGATTTGGCTTGTTTGGAGAAAGTTTCATGGGCATTAAAATTCTCAATCCTATATTGACCTCTAGGATTAATCTTAGGTTGATTAGACAGTTTTCCCTCCTCCCTCTTATTGAAAGTAGTTGCTAATTGACCTATTTGGCTCTTTAGCTACTATGGATTGTACGTGGGAGTTAAGGATCTGAGTGTTGACATCTAATCATTTTGGTACTTTCAGAACCTTCTCCTCAAAAGTTAAGCTATGACCAGTGGTGATGATAGAGAAGCATTTTGGAACTAGTGGTATAGTCCATGCCTATATGTCGGATCTCGATATTGAGGTTGAGGTATAGTAGGGCCAACCACTGGTTGTGATTTTCACAAAAAATTTGGATGTTTTTTCCAGCTGGGGTTATAAGTGTTTAAATATAGATAATTTCCTGGTCTACAAGTTTGTTAGACTTAGGCTGGCTGGACCTGCTCATGCACAAACTCAAGAAATTGAGGTGTGGCTGGGCATTCACTAACAAAATGGTTTGGGCTTGCACACAACACAAACTTCTTAGACCTAGTTAGGTGGAATCAAGGATTGTCCAGTATTTAGAAGGAAGTCTAATTTCTAGGATAGTTCATCTACCTTACTATGGATATCCATGATGTTTTCAATCTAATAAATTCCACTTCTTTTCTATTGAAGCATGGGTTGTTCTCTAGAGGTGGCAAACATGTGATGCACAAAGTTCTCACTAAGTGTTTCAAAGAGCTACCAAGCTTCATCCTCACTCTTTAGCATGAATATCCCACCACATGATGCATCAACCATTTGTCAATTTTTCTTCGATAGACCATCATAGAAATATTGAATAAGTTGCCATTTGGGGACAGCGTGGTGTGGACATTTATGAATGAGGTCCCTTAACCATTCCCATGTCTCATGAAAAAGTTCACCATCCAATTGAAAAGAACTAGTAATGGCTTTCCTAATTTAATTTATTTTTTCAATTCAAAAGTATTTCTTGAGAAATTCTTTCTGAAGATGGTCCCAAGTTGAAATAGTTATAGAATTTAGGGAGTTTAGGCAATGCTTGGCGTTGTCCTTAAGTGAGAAAGGAAACAGTTTCAACCTAAAGGCATCATTAAAGAAGTTTTGAATTTTTACCATGGAACAAACCTCAAGAAATTCATCCAAGTATTTGTACGGGTCCACGTTACTAAGTCCATAGAATGATGGCAACATTTGAATAACGCTGGACTTAATCTCATACTGGGTAGCTTCTATTGGAGGTGCTTGAATGTATAGAGAATAGGTATACGAGGATTGTTGTTCCTATGGCTACTCGGAGCCACAGCCATAGATCCGATCTCTTGCATGAACCTGGGTGTTAATCCAGTAAACTAAAGAAGATCTAAGAAAGATGAGAGAAGCTAGAGTTTTTATGTTGGAACCAGAGAGAAGAGAGAAGAGAGTTAGGGAGAAAAGCTCAATTGTATTCATTTTTTTAATGTAAAAGTTACAATGTCCTGGTTTATATATCCTAGAATTCCCACATGAACCTTAATAAACCCCCACTCAAAAACTATCTTAGGTTAATCCAATATATGAAAGCACTCACCGAGCCTAAGTCTCACATGCTCTCATCCGCTGAATCTAATCCCAACCCATACATGAATTAGCCCCCTTAAGACCTCTCAAACCAGGCCTTAAGACCCCTTGGATCAACCCAGACCCTAGCCAAAAGCAAACCCTCGCGTAACTCTACCCACACACTAAGCCTGCTAAGTTTCAGCACTGAGCTGGCTAAGTTCCACTGGGTCGGCTCAGTTTTAATCTGAGCTGACCCAGTTTTGTGCCGTGCCTACAATCCCAAAACTCGATTTTTCTATTTTGCCTATGCTCTAAGACTTAACCGATCCAATTTTGGACTGAACCGGCTAACTTGTAGAAAATCTCCTTTCTACAATCTTGATTCCTTAGCTTTGGTTTCCTACTCCACCTTGAATTCCAAGTCACCGAAGCACCAACCAAGCCCCTTGAGGCCCTCAATACTCGAACCTCAAGCCCATGGAGAGCTACATGCCACCTCCACCCTAGGACAACTCCTGTCATAGCACTAGGACCACATCAGTCCTAGCCTTCCCAGAGCCCTCACCTTGGCTCCATCCGTGGCCTCCCAAGGCTTGGGAGCACCACTTGAAACTGAGCCGGCCCAGTTTTGTGCCGTGCCTACAGTCCCAAAACTCGATTTTTCTATTTTGCCTATGCTCTAAGACTTAACCGATCTAATTTTGGACTAAGCTGGCTAACTTGTAGAAAATCTTCTTTCTACAGTCTTGATTTCTTGACTTTGGTTTCCTGCTCCACCTTGAATCCCAAGTCTTTGAAGCACCAACCAAGCCCCTTGAGGCCCTCAATACTCGAACCTCAAGCCCATGGAGAGTTACACGCCACCTCCACCCTAGGACAACTCCTGTCCTAGCTCTAGGACCACATCGGTCCTAGCCTTCCCGGAGCCCTCACCTTGGCTCCATCCGTGGCCTCCCAAGGCTTGGGAGCACCACACCATCTGCAATCTCTACCTTGGTGCACCCAAGCTTTGTTACACCTAGCAACATCTTCCTACACAATCCTATTATCCCTGCATGTTTTGATAGCCCCTCGTGCTCACCTTGCCACTACCATTCTTCTTCAACTACTGAGCTCCCTTTGAGGCCTTTGGGATGACTGCCTCCACTGCTGAAGTCCTTGGCTTGTTTCTTTGCACCATCTTGAGAGTTGTAGGTATCCTTTTGCTTGACAGCTGCATCACTTATCCTGAACTTTCCTGAAGATCATGCAATATTTTTTTACCGACACTTGCCGCATATCCTGATGCTCCACTTGACATTGTCCCCTCAGAGCCATGCCTATCTCCCTACACAATCCTACCCCCTTGGATCTGTACAGTCCCAACACTGGTGTTGGAATATTGATCCTCCCTCTGCACCTTCTTGCTCTGAACTCCTGTCATAGCTTCCTCCACCTGTGAAGCCACCTCTGCCCGGTGCTCCACCTGAAGCTAAAGTTCTCCTGATACTACAAAAGCCAACTCTATCTTCGAGTCCTTCGAGGCCAACCATCCAATGCTGCACTACTGGACCTACCACAGTACCTCAAACATCGTCAATGCCCCTTCGGACCCTCTGCACTCCATAGACCTATCCAAAATTATCTCAAATACACCGCACCATATGGGATCCTTCGAGATCACCAAGATTTCATTCGAATCTTTACTTTTAGTGACTGTATTGATGGAATCCGAGCTTTCTCCTCCCTTGCACTTCTTCCAAAGTGGACACTCCTACTTAAAGTGCCCTGCTTCTCCATACTTAAAGCATCTCTTAGACTCCTTGCTGCTCTATTCATCCTTCTTCTTTCCTTTTCTGTGCTTCTCTAAAATCACAAGACTCTCCTGAAAGATCTTCCTCTTCGTCATCTATTTTCGCTGCTTGTTGGACCTGAGCACTGATACAATCTCCTCGTACACCAGTGTCTCCTTACCACACAGCAAAGTTGTCACCAACTGATCGAAGCTCCCGAGTAGCGAACACAGCAACAATAGACTCTTATCCTCCTCTTCTAAATCCATCCCTATATTGTGCAAGTCCATGCATATGTGGTCGAACCGCCGAATATGCCCTGCAACATCCTCACCCTCCTGCATCCAAAGGCTATACAGTTGCTTCTTCAGCATCAACTTGTTGGACATGTTCTTTCCCATATATAACTACTACAATCTCGACCATAATCCCATGGGTGTTCTCTCTTCCAACACACCATACAAAACCTCATCCACCAAACAAGCCCTAATTGTGGCATATGCCCTTTTCTCCAAGGACACCCACTCCTTGTCTGTGATCTCCTCCGACCTATCTTTCAAGGCCGAATCCAACCTTATATGAACCAGCAAATCCTCCGTCCTTATCATCCACATCATGAAACTTTTCTTTCTATCAAACTTTTCTAATCCTACCTTCAATCCGCTATTTTTCATGATCAATTTGAATCAAATAACAGCAAACGGATAGATCTGAGAAATATGTTGACTAGGGATGGTGGATAGCAGCCCTGTGATCTCTTTCTTCCTCACGAAGCCTAGAGAAAACTTTTAGATCTGAATCTCACTGCTGATCTCTACTGAAAATT
Organism: Cocos nucifera; assembly: GCA_006176705.1. Classification (NCBI taxonomy): domain Eukaryota; kingdom Viridiplantae; phylum Streptophyta; class Magnoliopsida; order Arecales; family Arecaceae; genus Cocos; species Cocos nucifera. The sequence goes on along the minus strand of QRFJ01005954.1, from coordinate 119,112 downwards.
GATCTTCTTCCTCTTTCATGCTTAACCAAGCTCTGATACCAATTATTGTTCCTACGGCTGCTCGAAGCCATAGCTATAGATCCAACCTCTTGCATGAACCTGGATGTTAATCCAACAAACTGAAGAAGATCTAAGAAAGATGAGAGAAGCTAGGGTTTTGGTGTTGGAACCAGAGAGAAGAGAGAAGAGAGGTAGGGAGAAAAGCTCAATTGTGTTCACATTTTTATCATAAAAGTTATAATGTCCTGGTTTATATACCCTAGAGTTCCCACATGAATCCTAATAAATCATAGCTCAAAAACTTCCTTAGGCTAACCCAATATATGAAAGCACTCATCGAGCCCAAGTCTCACATGCTCTCATCCCTTGGATCTAATCCCAACCCATACATGAATTAGCCCTCTTAAGACCTCTCAAACCAGACCTTAAGATCCATAGGATTAACCCAGACCCTAGCCCAAAATAGACCCTCATGTAACTCTGTCCGTGTACTAAGCCAACTTAGTGTTGCCCACGCACTAAGTCAGCTCAGTCTCAGCACTGAGCTGGTTAAGTTTCACTAGATTGGCTCAGTCTGAAATTGAGCCAGCCCAGTTCTGTACCATGCCTGCGGTCTAGTTCTGTGCCATCCATGCCTGTAATCTCGAAACTCGATCTTTCTATTTTGCCTATGCTCTAAGACTTAGCCAACCCAATTTTGGACTGAGTCGACTAACCTATAGAAAATCTTCTTTCTACAGTCTTAATTCTCTGACTTTGGTTTATTTCTCTACCTTAAATCTCAAGTCTCCAAAGCACCAACCAAGCCCCTTGAGGCCCTTAATACCTAAACCTCAAGCCCGTGGAGAGCTGCATGCCGCCTCTATCCTAGGATAACTCCTGTACTAGCCCTAGGACCACACTTGTCCTAGCCTTTTCGAAGCCCTCAACCTAGCTCAATCCATGGCCTCCCAAGGCTTGGGAGCACCACACCACCTACAAAGATGGAGTGAAATATTCTCCCAATGGGGGCGAAGGGTTAGCCTCACCAAGTGCAGCCATGTTTCTAGCTCAGATAGTCCTAAGAGTCTTTTCTAGTTCTTCATCTAGTGGTTGCAAGTTAGGTTTTAAAAATCGTCAACCTAACATGCAACTAATAGGTCTATGTAGGACTATCCTACTCTATTAAGGATTTTTTTTTTAGGAGAAGAGGAAAAGTGGGGAAGAAAGAGAAAAAAAGAGTTCTAGTGAAGAGAACCTAAGGAATCCTAAAGATAAGAAGAGAAAGAAGAATTAGTTATGGTTAGCTTTTAATGCAATCTAGTTAGCTTGCAATAGACTCTCTATCCTAAGGTCATCCTAGTTCTAGATAGCTACTATAATTCCAAGTTAGCCTTCACGCCCTCCAAGTTAGAGCTTGACCAATCAACTAGTCAGGTAAGTGTAACATCAGTGAAAGTCCCCCCATTGCCTTCCTTAGACATCAATTAAATTGGCCAGATCAGCAAATGAAACTAGTTATAAACCACCTTTCTTCAAGCCCAGTCATCCCACAAACCACTTTCTTGGACACCAGCTAGCTGACCAAGTCTAACCTGCTCCAACTACCTAGATAACTTATCCTATTGAGCTTAGAATCATTAGGGGTCAACATCTAATTAATTTAAATTAAGGTCTAGGTTATGCAAATGCAAGAAAGTAATTTATGAGCTAAGAAAGGATGATCAAATCTCTATCTTATCTTAGTTAATGGGTTGTGCCATTAAAGTTAATTATGAAGATGTAATACAATGAAACAAGATATCCAATCAAGTTAAAAAAATTTATATTTGAGATTATGCTATCTTAGTTAAGTGCTACGAAATGTCAGTAGCTTTTTTTAAGATTTATAGTTTTATCTTTTTATATCCTTTTGATTTTTTTTATTTTACAAAAGAAATAAATTTAAGTGATTAAGTCAGAAAAGTAATAAATAAAAAAAATAAATTAATCTAAACTATAAAAAGTAGGAAATTATTGAGATAAAAAAAGTAATAAATTAATTATGCAAAATAAGATAATCTAGCTAGAAAGCAAAAAAAATTAATGCATGCAATAAAAATTAAAAACTATTTTTTTAAATTATTTTTTTATTTAAAACTGATAAGAAAATATTAAAAAGTAATACAAAAAGCAAGAATTTTTTTTTCTTTTAAATCAACCATGCCAAGGTCTCCGATAATGGTGCCAAAATTTGATGCATAATCATTGATAGTACCAAAAATAACTCTACCCACTATGTTGGTAGGGTGAGTTGAGATCATATCCTCAAGGATCTAGGGCTAAGTTGATATTTCAAAATAAAAAAGAGAATATTTATTTAAAAAATAAACTATCCTAAAATTTAATTATAAAACAAAGATCTTAGAAATTTTAAATTAATTTTGTACTAATAGAGTTGTATCTCTTTGTTTAAATAGATGTGATTAATTTTAGAAAAAATATCTATCTTTCCTCAACACGCTCCATAACTGTAGATCATGGCATGTCTCCAGAATGTACTAGATAAATAACTCTTCTTTCCTCACCATGCTCCATACTCGTAGATCATGGTGCATCTCCAGAAAGTAAAAGTTATTCCTAATATTAATCTAATAGAAAAGCATAAATGAAAGCATATAAAAGAGTGCAAATAAAGAATTTATGATAATTTAAAAATAACATAATCTTTATGGTAAATAAAAAAATACAAAAAAATTTAGAATAAAAAAACCCACTCTATGTCATTACAAAATTTCTTCTCCCCTTTCGAGACTGCTAGCCTAGCTGCTCATGGAGTAATCCCTTTCTCTTCCTCTATGTAAGGCTCTAGAAGGATTCTTGGGATGATCCTCAAGTGAGAGTACTATAGCCATTTTATAGATGATAAGAGGGAAGAGTTTTACATGGTTTTCAGATGTGGGAATAAAGAAAATAATAAAGGCTAAAGAATAGATGGATGAGATTGAAGGATCAAGAGCAGATAAAGTAAAAAAGAAAAATTGTCATTCAATACAAATTCTTCCTCTTGAAATATTTTCAAATATTATTTTTTTCTTTAAAATTTTAGATTCATCCATTGTTAGCCACATCATCGTGTCTACAAATCTACTGATACAAAAACCCAGCATGCCATCGTGTTGACCTCCAGATTGATTTTGATGATAACAAAAATATTTGAGTGTAATTTGTTAAGTTACTAATATTATTTTGAGGTTGTGTAATTTTATATTCCAAGTATTCATATTGCTCTAAGTGAATTTCAACAATCAAATAGAGTACCATCAATCAAGAGACTCTTGAAGAAAATCAAGAATTGACACAGCCTAGAAAGAATAGTTAATGAGAGATAAATCAAATTTCGAAAGCAAATCTAGCCTACAAAAAAAATTAGAAAAGAAAGGCTGTCAAAAACCAAATGGCATGCTTGGCATGCATCTTAGTAGACAAAGCTAGAAGTTAGTTGACTAAGTATTTGAGAACAGTAGAAGTAGAAAGCATAGAAAAATAAAAATTCAAATTCCAAGGGACTTAGTCGACTAAGTTTGAAACTTAGCCAACTATGTATCAGAAGACAGTAGAATATAGAGATCATAGAAAAGCCAGAATTTTGAACCTAGGGGACTTGATCGACTAAGACTCAAAGATTAGTTGACTATGTCTTAAAAGACTGCATAAGATAGAAGGCACAGAAAAGGCTGATGTTGAGGTACAGGAGACTAAGTCGACTAAGTCAAGAAAGTTAGTCGACTAAGTTACTATAACGGCTAGTTTTTCTCAGAACTACACTTTTTCAGTCCGAACTTTTTTCAATGACTAGATTTTCATGCCTAATGGCTAGAAAATTAAATGGGGTTTCTTTAGAGGTTTTAGAGTGGTGGGAAAGCTTTAGAATATATAAGAGACATTTAAGAACTTCAAGGAGGATTTTTTTTGCAACTTATATTTAGTAGCTTTCAAGCCTACAGCAAGTGCATTCATTATGAGAGCCATTAAGTGAAGTGAAGGATCTATTCTTCTGAATATTTCTTGTCCTTTCAATCATCCTAAGGTTGAGAAAAGTCAAGATACAAGCATTGAAGAGCTTCACCAACTTCTTTCAAGCATTCAAGAAGAAGAGCAAAGCAATCAAGCCTTCCATCTTGCAAACTCTTCTTTTTGGGTTTCATTAAGTTTTTCTTTCTAAACTCCTTTAAATATTATGATTATATTTTATTTATTTATATTTTTTTTAGGATGAGAATCTTGGGGTTGGTCTAAGCTTAAAGTTGGATGTTGTAAAGGTTTGATTGGTGAGCCTAGGTCAAAACCATTCGAGGTTGATTGTTAGCCCAGAAAAATAATCATTGTTAAGATTGTAGTTGGTGAGCTTAGGTTAAAACCAATCAGGTTAGATTATGAGCTCAAGAAAAATAATCGAACTACAATCAATTAAGTGATTATAGTTGAACTCTCAAGTGGTTTACTTGAGGAGTAGATATAGGTGCCGAGTTTGGCACCGAACCACTATAAAAGCTTGGTCTCTTATACATGTCATTGTATTGTTTACATTGCTCTAATTCTATACTTGTGTCTCACATTATTTCACCAAGAACACTATATTAAAATTTAGTTTAATTAGAGTTTAAATTTTTTAAACATCAAATTCACCCTTCCTCTCAGGTGGCTATCCTTAGGCATCAAGTGGTATCAAAGTGGGTGCTCTAATATTAGTTGTTGACCTAACAGTTAGAGAGCCAAAGATTTAATGGAAAACCTAATTGAAAATTCATTGATTGAAGGGCAATCAACCAATAGACGATCGCTTTTCAAAGAAAATAATTATACCTATTGGAAACCAAGAATGAGGATATTATACAAGCACAAGATTATGACACATAGAATATCATAGTAAAAGGCCCCTATACACCCACAATTATAATTGATGGCATGTCCATTCCAAAGTTCAAAAAGGATTGGGATGAATATGATAAATGAGAAGCATAACTCAATGCCAAAGCAATGAATGTGTTATATTATGCTTTGAGTGCAAATGAGTTTAATAGGATATCAACATGTTCATCTGCTAAAAAAATTTGAAATAAACTTGAAATTATCCATGAGGGTACTAATCAAGTCAAAGAATCCAAGATAAACATGTTGGTACACAAGTATCAATTATTCAAAATGGAATCACATAAAACTATCATCAAAATATTCATAAGATTTATTGATATATTAAATGGTTTAAAGAGTCTAGGAAAGGATTATTCTAATAGTGATGTTGTGCGAAAAATTCTTAGGTCCTTGCCGAAGAATTGGAAGACAAAAGTGACTGCCATTCAAGAAGCAAAGAACTTAAACAAGTTAGCTTTGGAAGAGCTCATTGGATCTCTTATGACCCATGAGCTAAATATGAATCAAGGAAAGAAAGAAGAGGTGAAGAAAAAGAAAACAATAGCCCTCAAGGCTGCTGCCATCCATGAAGAAGAAAGTGACTCCAAAGAGAGTTTGGAGGATGATGAAGAGATGGCCATGATAGAAAGAAGATTCAAGAAGTTCATGAGAAGGAGCAAGAGATTTGAAGCTAAGAAAAAATTTAACAAAGGGGAAGGTAGCTAAGAAAAGAAAAAAAAAAGAGAAGGAACAACCATCCATTTGTTATGAGTGCAAGGAGCCCGAACACTTTCGGATGGATTATCCAATATTGAAGAAAAGCTCTAAGAAATTCAAGAAGAAAGCATACAAAGCTACTTGGAGCAATGATGAGGACTCTTCTTCAATTGTGGAAGAATATCAAAAACAAGAAAAGACAAACCTTTGTCTAATGGCACATAATGATGATGAGGTAAATGATGATACTTCTATTTCAAATTTTATTTTTGAAAACTTATATGATGCTTTTAATGACTTAATTGATGAATTTAAGAAGTTATCACATAAGAATAAAGAACTAAAGAAAGATAACCAACTCTTAACCAAAGACAAAGCTAAAGTAGAAGATGATATGAAAAAACTACAAAATAAATTAGATGAATCTGGTAAAAAGAATGTATCCTTGCAAGATGAAATAGTAAGACTAAGATCAATTGTGGATAGATATATGATTAGTTTAAAAAATCTTCAAATATTGGTTGATAATCAAAAGATGGTTTTCGATAAAGTCAGTTTAGGATACAATCCACAAAGAAAACAAAAATTTCTAAGGAATATGTTTGATAGATCACAAAATAAAAAAAAAAAAACCATAACTTGTTTTAAATGTAATAAGATTGGACACAAAATATTTGAATGCATAATGAATGCAAATAAGAAGCTTAATACAAACCAATCAAAGATAAGATAAATTTAGATTTCAAAAGAAACCATTTGTGCTAACCTCAAAGGATCCAAGTTAACTTGGATACCTAAATCTACTTGATTTCGTGTATAGGTGTGCTTGGCATCCATGAGAGCTAAATGAAGATGGTACCTAAATAGTGAATGTTCAAGGCACATGATGGGAGATAGATCCCAATTTATCTCTGTTGAAGCAATAGATGGAGGTGTGGTGACATTTGGTGACAATGGTAAAGGTAAAATTATTGGTCATGGTAACATCTTGATCACACCCTATACTTGTATAGAAAATGTATTACTAGTTGATGGTTTAATGCACAATCTACTTAGTATTAGTTAATTATGTGATAAAAATTTTAATGTTTCATTTAAGTCATCTCATTGCATAGTAACCAATTCATTTGACGATAGCATTAAATTCATAGAAAAAAGACATAGCAATGTTTATATTATTGATCTTGATGAACTTAAAAAGGAAAATGTTGAATGTCTTGTTGCTATGAATGCTAAAATAAATGAATCTAGTTGGATATGGCATAGTAGGCTTGGTCATGTAAGCATGGACTCATTGTCTAGATTAATCAAGCTTGACTTAGTAAAAGATTTACCTAAAATAAATTTTGAAAAGAATAAGATTTGCAAAACATGTCAATTTAGGAAACAAAAAAATCATCTTTCAAATCCAAGAATATTGTCTCAACAACTAGACCTCTAGAGTTACTTCATATGGATTTATTTGGACCAATTTCAACCACAAGTCTAGAAGAAAAATGGTATGATTTTATGATAATCGATGATTTTTCAAGGTATACTTGGATTTTACTTTTATCTTATAAAGATAATGCTTTTGATATGTTTGTTGAGCTATTTAACAAAATCACAAAAAAAAAGTAATATTTTGTATATAAGAAGTGATCATGGTATGGAATTTAAAAATAAAAAAATTAAAAATTTTTATTTTATGAATGGAATAAATCATAATTTTTCAGCCCCTAGGATATTCCGACAAAATGGGATGGTAGAAAGAAAGAATAGAATATTGATTGAAATAGCGCGGACCATGCTTTATGAAAGCAAGCTCCCAAAATATTTTTAAGCAGAAGCTATTAACACAGCATGCTATATGCTAAATAGAGCATTAATTAGACCTATTTTGAAGAAAACTCCATATGAGCTTTACAAAGAAAAAAAATCTAATGTTTCATATTTTAAAGCTTTTGGGTGTAGATGCTTCATTCTGATAAATGGTAAAGATAAATTAGGTAAGTTTGATGCAAAATTAGATGAAGGTATTTTTCTAGGCTATTCAACTAATAGTAGAGCATACAGAGTGTTTAACAAAAGAATATTAGTTATAAAGGAATCTGTGATGTTATTTTTGATAAAACTAACTCTCTAAAAGCAAGAGAAGAGGAAAATAAAATGGATGCAGATAATTTAGAAAAAAAATTGAAGAATATGGTACTTGAAGATACACCTTCACAAGAATAAGAAGTTGAAAAACAAGATGTTGAAGAAAGGGAGCAACAACCTCAAGAGGAGCAAGGTACATCTAATTTACCAAAGGAATGGAGGTATGATCACAATCATTCCAAAGAATTAATTATTAGTGCTCTATCTCGTGGAGTTAAAACTAGATTTTCTCTTAGGAAGGTTATGAATCATATTGCATTCGTATCTCACTTAGAACCTAAGAATATAATTGAAGCTAAAAAAGACTCAAATTAGATATTAGCAATGCAAGAAAAGTTAAACCAATTTAAAAGAAATAAAGTTTGAAAATTAGTTGAAAGACCTAAAAATTTTCTTGTAATTGGAACTAAAGGGTCATTAGAAATAAACTTAATGAAAAGGAGAATGTAATTAGAAACATAGCTAGATTGGTTGCACAAGGATACAATCAAGAAGAAGGAATCGATTTTGATGAATCTTTTGCACCTATAGCTAGACTTGAAGCTATTAGATTACTTTTATTATTTGCTTGCTTTATAAATTTTAAACCTTTTCAAATGGATGTAAAAAGTGCATTCTTGAATGAATTAATTGAGGAGGAAGTTTATGTAGAAAAATCTCTGGGTTTTGAAAATCAAGAATTGCCAAATCATGTGTATAGACTTAAAAAGGTACTCTATGGATTAAAACAAGCCCCTAAGGCTTGGTTGGATAGGTTGAGCAAGTTTTTATTAGATAATGACTTTAGAAGATGAAAATGTAGACAAAACATTGTTCATCAAAAGAAAATCAAACAACTTACTAATTGTATAATTATATGTTGATGACATTGTGTTTGGAGCTACTAGTGAAGATTTGTGTAGAGAATTTTCTAGTCTCATGTAAGGAGAGTTCAAGATGAGCATGATAGAAGAACTCTTTTTCTTCCTTGGACTCCAAATCAAGCAATCATATGAGGGGATCTTCATCAACCAAAGTAAATACATAAAAAAATAATAAAGAAATTTGGGATGGAGAATGTTAGAGGGAGTGGCACTTCTGTGAGCACTAGTTGTAAGCTTGACCAAGATTCAAAAAGAAAAATAGTAGATACCAAATTATATAGAGGTATGATTGGATCTTTGCTTTATTTAACTGCAAATAGGATTGATATAATGTTTAGTGTATGCATGTGTGCACGTTATCAATCAAACCTTAAAGAATCACATATAGCTGTAGTTAAAAGAATCTTCAAGTATTTGATAAACACTCAAGATGTAGGCTTGTGGTACTTAGAACAATCTTCATTAGACTTAATTGGATATAGTGATTCAGATTTTGCTGAATGTTGCTTAGATAGAAAAAGTACAAGTGGAACATATCAATTTTTAGGAGTAAATTTGATCTGATGGTTTAGTAAGATAAAAAACCACTACTACAGAACAGGGCTAACACTGTCGTAGCTCAAAAAATTGCTGCTATAAGCTATGGTAGTGGTTAGCTAACTGCTGTCACTATAGTCGTCGCCGTAGGTTTAGGGCAGCGGTTGTTGTAGCGGTTCTCAAAACCACTGCCAAAGAGTGTCTATTGCAGCGGTTCCTAAACTATTGTCATAGGCTTATCTATGGCAGTGGTTATAAAATCACTACCCAGACTAGTCTATGGAAGTGATTATGTAATCGCTATCATAGATCTAATGCAGCAGTTGACACATTGCCTATGACAATAGTTGGCACGTCTACGACAGCAGTTTAAAAATTACTATCGTAGCTTTTGAATAATTAAAAAAATATAAAATTTTTAATTTTTTATATATTTTACCTGATAAATGCAAAGATATATAACACAAAAAGATATTATAAACATAAAAATATTTCTAAAATGCTAAAATTTTATTATCAAATAAAATTTATTATAATATTTTTCATAAAAAATACATCAAAAGTCTCCTAAATCTATATCGTCGTCGTCATCGGGAGATGGAGCATGAGCTGGAGCAGAAGCTAGAGCTGGAGCCAGAGCTAGAGCTAGAGTCGGAGCTAGAGCTAGAGCTAGAGCTAGAGCCAGAGCCAGAGCTGGAATGTGGGCCAACATATCAAAAAAGCTCATGAAGGCACCTTCAAAATGCATGCTAAGCATCGACATCATGTCTCTCACGATGTCCTCCAAATAAGATGCATGCTCCTCAGCCTGATTTGCCCACATTACAGCATGATCTACCCATGCCAATGCCTCCTTATTCTCCTCCCGATTGACGACATCGAAAGATTGTGAAGAGACACGCTCGCCTCAGACCAATAGTTGGTCGGCGAATATCTGTGCCTGCATCGGATCCTCCCAAAGTGCTCAGGCCCTAAAACCTGAGATAAATAGTCATGAGGGCCAGAGGTATCTAGGCCCTCACTCGCAAATGCATCTAACTGATCCTATAATTATAAATTCAAATAAAATTTTATAAGAAATGCTATAATACTAATCATATATACTAATATATTTAATACTTACAAGAAACCTTCAGATCATCGACCTGCCCTTCTTGTTCGTATGGCTGGATCGAAAGATCTTGCTATGGATGGGCATCACTCCATCTCTCATCAGCTATAACAATGGATCAATTTATCAGAAATATGAAAAAAATATTAATTTAATTTATTTAGTAAGATTTAGAACTCATTACCTCTCTATGCACATGATTAGCCATAGACTCATGGTCGAGAGTGTGTGTATACTCTTGGGTTGCCCGGTCTTCCGATTCTCATGGGAGGTAGCCTAACAAGTATTCAAATAAATAATAAATATTAAAAAATATTTAAATATAACTTTAATCATTTTAAAAAATTTAAAAATTAGTAATTTTACATCAAATTTCTGGCTCCTCCAATGTGTTACCATCCTCTCCCATTGACTCAGAGGATAGTCTTGTATCTAAGGAAAAAGCTCCTCTGGAGTGTCTCATTGGTGCTTGAGCCATCCTCTATGGAGCTTGACCTTGTAGCCTTGGTACAATTCTTCGATCTTCTTCGGTTGGACATCTTGAGCCCTCTCATAATCAAGAAAGTCGTACTTCCTCTGCACAAAGTTATCAAAAGTCAGTTACAAAATTATTCTAATCAAACATAGTGTAAACATAAAATATGCATAAATATAATTAAGATGCACTTACCCATATCTCCTCCCACACACGATCTCTTATAGGATCGTCTATCAATCGCCAGTCTTTGGGTTCTATGGGAATAATGTCTGACCGCCTCACAAGCACTCCAAAAAAGGAATGCATCTCCCGCACGGTCTTCCTTATTGGCCTCCCCTCCACATCATACTGCACCATCACCTAATGCTGGTGGTTCCACACATGTGCCATATGTGTGGGACCATAAAATATCTGGCTAGATGATGCACCTATAATAAAAATACATTATGTAAATATATAAGTATATAAATACTATATAAAAAATAAATAAATAATATAATAAAAATGTACACTCAGATGCTAGTGGAGTAGCATGTGTCAGAGATGTAGATGATGGTGGAGGCTCAAATGCTAGTGGAGTAGATGCCGCCAGTGGAGTAGATGCCAGTGGTGGAGGTTCTTGAGCAGCCGATGCAAAGATGGATGGAGTATGCTTCAACTACTCCTCAGATGCTGAACTCCGCATAACCCATCTAGAGGGAGGAGTGAAAGCTAGATGGTATTTTGGTGCCATCATGACCTACAACGTTAATGAATATTAACCAATATAACATATTGAACAATAATCAAAGATATGCCTAGGTACCATCTGTACAATTATATATAAATATACGGATGCCAAAGATTATGTACAATAATCAATTAATGGGTCTATCACTTTGCAATGCAATAAACAAAAGCAACAAGATGGGGGTTCTCTTAGCAGTCGAGATTCTCTTAATGGCCGGCATGGCAAGGCACCAATAATGCTGGCAAGGTCGGACCCCCTCTCCCTCTCTCCCTCTCCTAATCTCCCTCGTCGGTGAGGCCGGAACCCCAACCTTCCTCTCGCCCTCTATCAATCTCCCATGTTGGCGATGGCGGCAAGATCGAACCCCTCCCTCCCTCTCTCACTCTCTCGATCTCCCTCGTTGGCGAGGCCGGACCCCCTCCCTCCCAGTGATGCCGATGAGGCTAGACCCCCTCCCTCCCTTGCTCTCTCTCTCAGTCTCCCTCACTGACAATGGTAGCGAGGTCGAAACCCTCCCTCCCTCTCTCCCTCTCCCTTTTTTAGTTTCATGTCCTGGAATCGGGTCTGGTACCAGTAATTAAAATCAGATCCAAATTTGAATATCCAAATTTTGACTCAAACCCGATCCATTGACAAGTCTAGTATAGTGATTAATAAATAATACTATGAAATTAAAATAAAAATTATACCTAGAGCTATAGAGAAGGGATTGCATCGAAATCTCCAAGGATCATCGGTGACGATACTAGAGGTATCTTGCAAAATAAGAGCAAGATAGTGAGATAAAGAGAGAAGAGAGAGAAAGAAAAAGAGGAAAGAGAGAGGGGAGAAAGAGGGAGAGGGGCCCAGAGGGGCGCCATGACAGGGAGGCCAAGGGAGGGGAGGGTAGGGGGTGTGTGGCCAAGGATGGGGAGGGTGGGGGCGGGCGGTGGCGACCGAAAATGGGATGGCAACGGCGGTGACCAAGGATGGGAAGGGTAGGGGCAGGCGGTCGGAGATGGGAGAGGTAGGGGTAGTGGGGTGGGCGGCAGCAGACGTGGATGGGAAGGATAGGGGGCGACGATCGTGGATGGGAAAGCACAAGGGCCGACGGCTAAGGATGGGAGGGTAGGGCGGTGGTGGTCGGGGATGGGGAGGGCATGGGGCGACGACGGTCGGGGATGGGAAGGGCAGCACGGGGGTGGGACAGGCGGGGGTTGGGCGAAGACCGTCGAGGAGGGGTCGGTGTTAGAAAATATGTCCTAAAGTCAATCATCTAAGTGGTAGATGATTGAAATTAATATATGAATTATTTAATAATAGTTATTTGGCTGGTTCATTATAAAAGTTCCATCTTTCTTTAATGAACTCCTAAATTATGATTAAGTCCTTAGAACCACAATCAATCGATAAAGGAGGATTTATCATACGGTTCTTAAATTATTTCCGACCAAATGATAAGTTATTAACAAGGATGATGACTTATCAAGTGTAGGTCACTGTATGCCATATGCATTAGTTATCCTCGTAACTAAGTGGTATGAAGATATTGGTATGCCATCCAGGTGAGATGTAAGAGTACATCTGCACTGAACATGACCAATGTAGCACTCTACTGTCAAGAGTAGCTAGCTAAGGCGAATGGATATAAGTGTCTCTTCGATCTGAGATCACCATGGTGACTTGCAAGCAACTCACTGTACTTTGATATCGGATTACCTATATTTCTAATATAGGTTCGAAAGATTTCTGGGTATAGTCAAGTATTTGTAAAGTCAGTGTATAAGTCAAGATGGGAACCACTCCTGATTAACTTCAGGAAGAGAATGACTCATGTTTGAATTTAGCAAAACCTAGGCCTGGGTAATCCTCGTAAGGTGTCATGGGATGTGCAAAATTTTGAAAAATAATAGAGATGACTTGTATGAGTGTTTGACAGTGTACTCGAAGTTGTCTTGAGCATTATTGGTCATAGGGATGAATTATACGGTAACCATGGGCCAGTATTCTAAGAATATTGCTTTGCATACATTCGACCTATCCGAACGTCGAGAACCATTACTAGATGGTAACTTTGATTGGTATAAAAATTAGTTTCTATGCTACTGACTTAGATTCGAACCTATGGGGTCATACATATTAGAGCTTATAACCTGATCAAATGGTTAATCGACGATTGAGAATCATTTCGAGGTCAAATATTCAATGCGATTAATGTTTGACCTAATGCAAGTATTGCAAGAGGATTGATTAGCAATTGGATTGCTAATTGACTTAATTTGATTGAGCAATCAAGCTAAAATTAAGTCTAATTAAATTAAATTCAATTAAAATTACTTTGAATTTAATTAGATTAAGTCTAGTTGGTTTATTAGATAAGCTAATTGCAAGAAAAAATAATTCTTATTTGACTAGGACTTATGTGCATCTAACTGACTTAGCTTTTAAATTAGATTTAAATTTTAATTTAATCTAATTTAATTGGGCTCCTAGTTAGACTAGGATCATTCTTAATTATGTTGCATTTGATCTGATTTAAATGAGACTTAAATTCGGTTCAAAATTATTTTGACCTAGTCAAACAAGAGGAGTCCTAGTTGGACTGGGACTCTCTTTCTCTTGCACCTAAGACCCCATGCCCATTATTTTAATTCCTGATTTTTTCTACATGAAATCCTATGCCAAAGAAGAGTATCCACTTTCACATATCAAATTTTTTGGGAGTTTGTTATGACTTGGTCAAAACAAGAAAGAGTTGAGATTTCTTTTCTTCTTACAAGAGTCCCCTTTTGATCAAACTCCTTTCTCCCTTGTGCGCCACCTCTACCCATGCCCTTCTTTTGATTTTCACCCTTTCTCCATTTCTTTTGGGCATTGGTTTTCTATTTCACATGCCAAAAATCAAGGGAGGGGTGTCCAACCCCATAGAAGTCCTCGTTTGACTACGTTTTGACCTAGTCTTGCAATAAAAGGTGGATGCCTCCTATGATATGGCTAGAAAACATGATAAATCTCAAAAAAATCATGAAAAATTAGAGAAAAAGGAGGAGAAGGCATGAAGGATTTGTGGTGCCAAGATTCATGGAGAAGAGCCTTCAATTAAGACATCAAATGTTGATGTCTTGAAGAGACAAAGTAAGAAAAGATTGTCTTCTCTTATATTTTTTCTTTTATGTTTCTCTCTTTCTATTTTATTTATAATTTTTATATGATAAAAATTTGAGAGAGAGAGAAGATTTGGGTATGGAGATGAGTGCTCCAAGTTGTTGGGGCATGGTGTTAATTTTTTGGATATGATCTGATCATATCTTGATGAGAGAAGGAGAAGAGAAGAAAGGTCTTCTCTTAGGATTTCTTAGAGAATCCTTCCTCTCTAATTTTTATGGAAATTTTATATGATAAAAATAAAAAATATTAGATCTAAAAATTTATGAAAAATTCTAGAGGAGAATGTCTCCTCTTGTCCTAGCATAGAGATGTTTTCAGGACATCAACTATTGATGTCCTGGAGGAGAAGATTTATCTTCTCTTAGAATTTATTTTTTCTTGATTTTATTTTCTAATTTATGGAAGATCCAAGCATTGGATTCCTTCCTTATTCCTCCTCATGTTCTTCATCTCTTGGAGTGTCCAAGAGATCTAAAGAATATGTATTTGATTAACCATCAGAAGGGATCCGTAAGAAGCTAGCACTTCGAGCGGATCTTCGTTCGACGAACCTCTGATCTGTGTTGTAGGTTCGTGTGGATCACCTATAGAGGTCAGATGCTTGTGCAGCTCTAAAGACAATAATGTATTCAACCATGAAGTTCTCGACTCATGCATAGGTAAGAGCTCTGATCTCTTGGTGACCTAGATGTGATCTAGGGTTAGATCTAGAATTATTCTAGATCTAGGTATTGATATGATCAATACCACTTATGATTAATTTAATTTCAAATTTATATTTATATCATAACATGTTATAGATTCTTATTATAGGATTTTATAATTTGATTACATGCATGTTGTAGATTAAATAGTTTAATCTATGTCTTGTACTATATATTTCGAAAAAGTTTTGAAATCTATGCATGAAATCCTGCATGTTTTCCAACAATGGTATTAGAGCATCTAGATTCTTTTATAACATGATCATATTTATATTAGATTAAATCTAAAAATTAAAATTAATTAAAGATCATACATACTGCCATATGATTATCCTATTGTAAGGTTAACCTCTTACAATGAAAAGGTTGTCCTAGTATGTGCTGATCTAAATTTGAATCATGAATAATTTAGATTAGATCTAAGAAAATTTATGATTTAATTTTTTGATTTAAATTTAAAATTAAATAAATATTTAATATATTTTAGATTATTTAGATTAGATCTAAAAAATATCAGGATTGCACATACTGCCATAAGGTTGTCCTGTTGTAAGGTTTACCTCTTACAGTGAAAATGTTATCCTAGTATGTGCTGATCTAAGAAATCTAAGTCATAAATATGTTAGATAAGATCTAAAATAATTTATAATTTATTTTTAAATTTTAAATCAAATTTTAAATGATTTATGATTTGATCCATATGATGTATTTTATGTTTAGATCTAGATCCTCTTATTGCATATGTTGATATATAATTTTTATTTTGAATCTAGAATGTATATATGTGATATATTTATTTATAGAATTTAAATTGAGAACTTACTTTCTGTAAAACTCTAGATTCAAAATTCTAGGACATGATCTAAATAATGAAATAAATTAGATCTAAAACCATGTATTGAATATGATTCAATGTAAATTATTTATAATTTTAAAATATTTTAAATAATAAAATCAAAAATTAGTTCTGAGGTTTCATAAATCCAAACTTTGAACTTAATTAAGAATTAAGTGATTGTTTAGGATCTCAGTTTATGATTTGAAGATCCTAAGATAATTTCATAAAACTTTGGTTAAAGGTTAAATGGGTTAGTTTTGATCAAAGTCAATTCAATAGTTGTAGTTGATCAAAGTCCATATATCTAATAAATGGATCTGATCGTGGCTCAGTAGTCGAGCCCAAGTCTTTAGGCAGACCAAATCAAAACTAACAAATCAATTGGTATCTAAGGTAAGTCTGGCATTCCAGATCGATGGTTTTTAATTGGCAACCCACTTATCTGGCCATTTTTGATAATGTCTAAGGCAAGCCTTGGCAGACCCTCCCACCGATCTTATTTACCTGGTCAATGTGGTTACTCAGATTTTGATTAGGTTGCTTATTGATTCGAGCTAATCCATGTCACATAGGAAATCAGTGAGACTGATTTCATTCAGTGAGATTGATATAGATGCCCATGGACCAAAATTGATCATAATCCTCATCAGTGACTTATGAAGTCAGTGGGAGGACTTGACTTGGTGAAGTCAGTAAGAGCAAATTGGTCCATGTTCTTTCTATCCTTAAATCACTAATAATTTAAATCCTCTAAAATTATTAGGTCCTTAAAATGATGAAGTTATGGAGATAATTGAGTCATAGCCTCCCATTAAGATGTTTGATAATGAGTCCATTAACTCAATAATCATTGGAGGCCCATAGGCCCGGTGCTTATTGACTAATGGAATTATAATTCATCATATGATGATTTGGATGTGTCTCTCTAATGGTGGTTAGGTTGACCAACCATAGTTGGCCTTAATCATTCATTAGTTAGATGCAACAAGTATTCTCATGTTAATGGTTTGACCTAACCGGATCCTTACAGTGGAGGCCTTAGCCTACTGATTAGGTTTTTGTGATAAAATTAAATTACTTGAAGTTGTTTGGAGAAATAATTGGTTATTAACCTACCCTTAGACGTACATAGGCTGACCAACCATAGTTGGGCTTATGTGCAGTCTATATGGATTCTAGTACCTACTAGGGAATTAAAGTAATTCTCCAAATTGGAGGTAGAGGCTACCAATTCAAATAAAATAGTAGGAGAACCTTTAGACTAAAGTCCAAGTCATTAGGCTTAATATAATTCATATACTTAGGTCTATGTTATCTTTTCTCAAATTAAGGCTAAACCCTAATAGCTCCTATCACTGTTAGATAGTGATGACTTAT
This sequence comes from Cocos nucifera, assembly GCA_006176705.1. Classification (NCBI taxonomy): domain Eukaryota; kingdom Viridiplantae; phylum Streptophyta; class Magnoliopsida; order Arecales; family Arecaceae; genus Cocos; species Cocos nucifera. Next base: position 101,599 of record QRFJ01005954.1, on the reverse strand, counting down.
GGGATCCAACTTCGATAATTAGTATCGAAAGTTGAATTTGGTTCTGCAGTATGAATGGATTCGTACTAAGGCTTCTAAGCCAAGTCAAAATAATTAGTCCAAGGTTAACCCAAATTAGGCATAGTGCTTCTAATGTTAGAAGCAAGGTCATAAGAAGAAGATTTGTCTTGCTTTCCTTGACCATAACAGGCTGAACAAGAGAAAGGAGCAAAAATTTCTCATTAAAGATGTTATATGATAACACTTCAAAATTTCTCTGTAAATAATTCTACTACATGGGTATTAGATACCGGTAGTCTTATGTAATTTATTGCAAAGACTACAAGTAAGTGAGATATTGAAAATGATGAAAAATACTTGAACGTTGGGGATGGAAGTCTTGTTCCAATCCTAGTTTTAGGAATTGTCAAGCTTATTTTCAATAGATGTCATTTTGAGTGATTGTCACTATTATCCATTATTTATGATAAATGTGATCTCTGATGGTCTTTTGATCAGAGATGGTTATCATTTATCAATAAAGAGAATTATTATGATATTATTATGAATAATATTATAATAATATATGGATAATAAAAAAATAATATTTAATATTTATACAGCTTGTTAAGTGTAATGTATACATCCAAGTTAGATTATGTCATGGATATCTATCTTTGGCATTATAGACTTAGTCATCTTGACAAGAATAGAATAAATGGATTAGCTTGAGAGGGAAACCTCGACATCAATGATTGTGAATCATTGATAGCCTATGAATCTTGTCTTCTTGGAAAAATGACAAAGCCACCTTTTACTGAAAAAGGTGAAGAAGACAATAAAGTTCTAAGTCTCATACATAGTGATGTATATGGACTTACGAACTTAAGTGCCAAAGAAAGATATTGGTATTTCATTACAGATGACCTATCTAGGCATGGATGCATCTAACCTGAATCATTTGAAATGTTCAAATGATTCAATAATAAAAAAAAAGAAAACAAACTAGAAAGGGCATTGGAACTCTTTGATCAGATCGAGGAGTCGAATACTTATCCAGTAAGTTTGTGACATATCTAGGAGAGAATAGGATTCTCTCTCAGTGGATTTCTTTTCGGAACATAGTATATCTAAAAGAAGAAAATTGAACTTTGTTAGACATGGTTCAATCTATGATATGGTTCACTAGTCTGCCTATTTCAGGGTTATGCTTTACTGACTATTTATTTTTCTAAAAATTTATATCGACTGAATTTGTTGATTTGACTCCATATGGGATATGGATCGGGCATAGACCTAGACTCTTTCACCTTCGATTTTGGGGTTGGTTAGCCTATGTCATTGGTTTGCACATAGATAAACTTGGATACTGGTCCAGTAGATATTTAAGGATGATTAATTCTATCATACTGAAGAACATGAGATGTTCATCAGCAGTAGGACATTCCTTTTGGAAAGAAGTTCCTTAGAGAAGGAACTGATGCCTATCAAGTTGAACTCAGAGAAGTTTGACCGGTAGAAAAGACTCAACGTAATCTAGTAAACCTATAGAACCATATTTGATCAGATCAAATCTAGAGCCCATTAAAGTGTCACCTTTAAGGAGATCTAGTATAGTACCGCATTAGCTGGATAGATACTTTAGTATCTAGATCTGGGATGGTAATCCTGTTGGGCTCGATGAGAACAACAAGGATCCGATCACCTATAGGGATACAATGCAGTGATCTGACTCTGAGAAGTGGCTTGGAGCCACGTGATCCAAATTGAAGTCCATGAAAATCAATAGTGTATGAATACTAAATGATTCACCTGAAGGAATAAATTCCATTGGGTGTGAATGGATTTTCAAAAGGATCAGGGTGGCACAGACGAGAAGGTAAAGATCTTAAAGCCTATTTTGCTATTACCTCAGAATTAGAACATACATTTTGAATGTATGCCTTTGTTATGAACAAAGATAAATCCTGCATTTGTAATTGAGTAAAATATTCTATAGTGTTATTCCTTGCGTTGTCTATGGATGAAATTCTCTTAATCGAGAATGACATCCTAACATTGCAAGGAATAAAGATTTAGTTGTCATCTTATTTCTCGATATACGAGACTAGACATGGTATACTCACTAGAGATGGTAAGTAGATACCAGTCTGATCCAAGTGAGAGCCATTGGAAGATTGTATAGAGAAACCTAAAGTATTTAGAAAACACTAAGGTCTAGTGACTCAAATATGGAAGTACTGACTTAAAATATGTGGATGTTTTAATTTCAGTCAAAGCAAGATGACAACTAGAGAATGTCGGCTCATACCCTAATTGTAGAAGCAATTTGCTGGAAAGGTTCCAAGCAGGATACTTTAGCCTATTCAGTTAGTGATGTAGAGACATCGTGGGATATGATGCTACCATGTAAGCTGTATAGTTGCTGAGGTTCATTAGCAGGATGGGAGTGGCACCCTCCATAAATGGTCCAGTCCTATCATAGCACTGGAGCCATAGCTTAGGCTAAAGAATCGAAGGACCAGCATGTTCTGCATAGCTATCACCTTAGATATTAGATCTGGGTGACGTTGACTTTTGAAAGATCAATGGAAAAGAAGAACTTGACCAACCCATTTGCGAAGGCCTCAGAACTAAGGAGTTCGACGAACTCAAGTGGAAGATAAGATATTTGATATCATTCTGATTGGCATTAGTCCAAGTAGGAGTTATTGAAAAATGTGTCATAAAGTCAATCATCTAAGTGATAGATGATTGGAATTAGTATATGAATTATCTAATAAAAATAGTTATTTGGCTGGTTCATCATAAAATTTCTATCTTCCTTAAATGAACTTCTAAATTATTATAAAGTCCTTAGAACCACAATCAATCGATTAAGGAGGATTTATTGGATGGTACTTAAATTATTCATGACCAAATGATAAGTTATTAATAAGGATGATAACTTATCAATTGTAGGTCATTGTATGCCATATGCATTGGTTGTCCTCATAACCAAGTGGTATGGAGACACTGGTATGGCATTCAAGTGAGATGTAGGAGTACATCTACACTGAATGTGATCAATATAGTACTCTACTATCAAGAGTAGCTAGCTAAGGCCAATGGATATAAGTGTTCCTTCAACCTGAGATCACCATGATGACTTGCAAGTGATAGGAACGCGATGTTGTTGTTAAGACACCGTGTTTATCAATTTAATCCAACTTGTTAAAATAATTAAAAATACGTAGATAGCAGTGAGTTGGATCGAATCCACAAGGAAGGTAGTATTTTTAGATTTAAAATCTTTGATTTTTGAAAAGAAAAAGATAGAGTTTTAAAAAATAGAAGTTGAAGTCAGAAAATAAAAAAATAAAAATTAAAAGGTGCATGAATTTAAACTTGGTACTAAGATCTACTAGTTAGATCTTAGCATCTACTTGAAGAAAAATAAAAAATAATAATTTAAATATAGAAATTAAATTATAATAAAAATAAAGAGCATGAAATTAAAGAGCATAAAATAAAATTTGTATTAATTAAAATTTTAAAATTTAAATACATAAAATTTAAAAAGAAAATAAAATAAAATAAAATAGCCTGATCTCTGATCATCGATCGGCATGGGTGGAAAGATGGTGTAGAAGCTTAGCTCTTCTTCTCGGCACCTATTGCTTTGAAGCAGTCTTTAAGCCATAGCCTAGCTTCACCCTGTACCAAAGCTTCACCTTAATCAAAGATGTCGATTTCTAGAGGCCTGGGATCCTTTTTATAGAGCTAGGAGGGCTGGAGAGTTTTCTTCCAGGCAATGTGGGACTAAGGAGCTCTTTGATCATCAAAATATGGAGAAATCCAAATGAAAATTGGATTAAAAGGAGTCCTGGATGAATTCTATTGCTCTGGATGAAATTTGGCCATTAATAGGAATACAATGGACCAAAAATCATCAAAATCGGATGCGTATCAACCTAGATTAGGTCGGATTAAATTCTAGCCATCCGATCACACATTGATGGAGGAAATCTGACAGCTGATCGTGCGTCGGGAGTCCTGATTACCGTCGGGAGCATTCTGGACGATCAGATAATCCCTTGGATTGAGCGCTACTATTGGATGGAGATCCGCATGAAGTCTAAAGCTGAATCAAATCCAAAAATAATCATAGTCATTTGATCTTGACCGCAAGATACTGCAGCCGTCCGATCGTATAATTACTGTTCCCATGGACCGCACGGATCGGCTTCACCACACATAGCAGCCAATCACTGCTCCTGTCATCAAGTGAAAAGATCAAAATGCCTATGAGCCATGATAGATTTTCTATAAACCCTTTAAGGGTCTAGGTCCATCACGTGTCACATCGTGATTCACCGATTTCTACTGAGCTAGCAGTCCATGCCTGGACCATGGATCGACTGACAGCTTCCGTGGCTGAGTCGGCTTAGCTTGGCGCATTTGGACGTGCCAGCTTCATTGGCTTGGCTCGACTTGGTGGCTTGACTTTCGAAGCCGATTGAGCTATTTTCTTTTTTATTTAATTTTTTTTATCTTTAGAAATTCATATCTTCTCCGTTTTAGCTCCATTTTGTTTCAAACTTATTTCATTATGATCAAAAAAATGATCTCTTTCCATTGATAATAAAATTTTATTTTTTAATTTTTATTATTTTTTAATTAATTTTTTAATTAATAAAATATTAATTTTTTAAAAATATGTATCAATTAATTAATAATTTTTAAAAATTAATATGAATTAATTGATAAATTAATATTTTTATTCATAAATTTATGGTACTTATCACATCCTCCAACTTAAGCTTTGCTCATCTTCGAATAAAGAAAGAATTTATTTTTAAATACCTTTTAACTTTAGAGTTTCGAATTTTATCTAAGTAGTTTTCAAATTAGCCATTGATATTCAATAGAGTATAAGTGAGGTATATCATTGGGATATTGATACTTGTCAATAAAAAAATTAAGTAAAGAACATTAAATTTTTCTAAATTTCTTTTAAATTATTCCACCTTTATCTCTGAATTGTCTAAACTTTCATATAGGTAAGTGTATTGCTGCTTCCATCCTTCACTTATTGATTTTTATTTTTATATTGCCTCCTTTTTGATGCGAATATCATTGCTTACTTAGGCAATGGGACCCAATTACTCGATGGAAAATTAATATATATAGTTTTTTAAATATTGTACCACTATTGAGTGTCTTAACCTCTTAAGATTTTTATTTGATCCATGTTGCGAGTCTTGGGTCAATGACTTCCAAACTAGTTGGCTTTAGGGTACTAGGTATAGAATACCCCTTGGGCTTACTAGCTCAAATCAAATAGGCTATGAGTTAAGACTAGCTTTACGATGAGCTTGTTTGTCCTTCCCACCTTTTGATACGAAACTCAATGCTTGCTTAGGTAAAGAGGCTCGGTTACTCAATGACAAGTACTTGAAAACTATTTTATTAAAATAAAAAAAATTTATATGAAGAAACATATAGTTATCCTACATAAGCTTATAAAAAGTAGACTTTTCTTTAATGCTAGTAGAAATAATTAGAAATGTTTCAAGGAAAAACTTTTTATGTTCTAAGCTTAATTCTTTATTGGATTTTCTTAATACTTGATTCCTCAATATCTCATAGATTCTCTGATCTGTTTATCATTTTTTTTAAAAATGCTTAGTTTAATTCAATTCTTAAGCATAATCAGGTATCTAAATACTAAGTACTAACTTTTTTTAGGACCTAAAATTTTAAAATTTTATTTTTCTTCCCCCCCAACTTAATTGACATTGTCCTTAATGGATAAGAAAAAATAAAGAATGTAATAAAGAATATGGAAGAATACACCTGATTATATTTTTGGCCTAGCACATGCCTTTGAAAATTTAAGCTCTCCCTCCAGCTTATTCAAATTATCCTAAAAAGAAAATAAACTAAAAAGATAAATTAGATAAAAAAAACTATATATTGGGTTGCCTTCCAACAAGCGCTAAGTTTACCGTCTTCAGCCAGACATAATGCAGCTTACTATCCTATGTCAAATATTGGATTAACAAATTTTAATGGTTTTGGATTGCTAATCTTAGGAAGGTAATTTCTTATCCCTTTATTGATATATTCATTGTTAATTTTAGGGACATAATTTATGATCCCATTCTCAAATCCATGTTTATTAAGAATTTCTCCTATTTATTTTTCTAAAATGCTCATGAATGGAGTTTTAGGAGTTAAGTTTGATTCAATGGATACTAGAAGGGTGTCTAAAGATAGTTTTAATTCTGATGATAAATTAATATAATCTTGCTTAAACAACTCCATTGACACTTCATTACATGCCTCTTGATTTTTGTAAGAAGAATCGACTTCTAGGGTTGGAGGAAATAGGACATTAGGTTTATAAGTCTCCAGTAAATTATCTATTCTCTTTTTTTCTTTTCCTATCTCATTTAAACTAGAACTAGCATCAGTACTAATTCCTAGCTCGGGTTCTTCTATGTGGTTAGTCTCAGTACTAACCTGTTCCTCTAAATTTTTGTTTTGGCTAGCATCAGTACTAGCCTCTTTCACCTGGTCTTGGTATGGGTGCATAAGAATCCTATAGCTTTTAAGTTTAGAAATTACTTTGGCATTCTTAAGTTGGAGATTCTTAAGTGAGATATTAAATTGATAACTTGATCCAGGTGGTTGGTGGACAATAGGTGGATTGTTTGAATTTGGTAGGCTCGATAGTTGATTTAGTTCTCTGCTCGTGTTAGACTCAACTAATTATCCTATTTGAACTTCTAGCCTAATGATAGATTGTTGTTGAGTCAGAATCAATTATTGAAGTTGGTTAAATCTATCATCAGTTAGATTGGCCTGTTGAGGAGGTGGGTATGATAGCTGGTTGTTATATGATGGCTGGGTAAACTGACTAGGCTGACCATTATTATAGGCATAATTTTGGTATTGGGGTCTATTTTGATAGTTTTGGATAGGTGAAATTTGGATTTGAGCCTGAGTCTGTTGGGATGTCCAAGAAAAATTAGAGTAGTTACTCCAATATTGGTTATATGAATTTGGAAGAAGATTATTAACCGGCTTAGAGTAGCTTGAACTTGTTCTTGGATAAAATGTGAAAACTATGCAACATGATGGATTGGGCTAAGTGATGTAAATTATGTAGGAGATTATTAACCTAGGATTAAGAGTTGATCTAATTTCTGAGCAAGAAGATCAACTTTATCTAATTATTGGACTATTAGGTTCAGATTAGCCATTTGATTATCAGGTTTAATGTGAATCAATCATTCAATTAAGTTCAACTAAATTAGAAAATGTGATTTCATACCATGCATGTATTAGTGTAATCCTAATGTATGGTTCAAAATTTTTAGATTTTTTTTAAAATTTATATATATTTTTTATCATTAAATTTTTTAAATTATTTTATTTATTAATTTTAATTTAATTTAATTATTATTTTTAATATTTTTTAGTTAGTTTAATTTAATTTAATTTAATTTAATTTTTAGAGGAGAAAGGAGAAGAAAGAGAGGAGTTCTAGAGAAGAGGTCCTAAGGAGTCCTAGAGTTAAGAAAAGAGAGAAGAATTAGGTTTAATTAGGTTTGATGTTGGTTAGCAATCAAGTTGGTCAATCAATTCTAACTAAGGATTATCCTAGATCTAGACAGCTCCTAACTGCCAAGGTCACCTTCAAGCCCTCCAAGTGTAGGATCAGCCAATCAACTTGTCAGATAAGTGTAAGGTCGGTGGGAGTCCCCCCATTGCTTGCCTTAGACACCAATTGTGCTTGGCCAGGTAAGCGAATGAAACTAATTAGAAACCACCTTCCTTCAGGCCCAGTCATTCCTAAACCACTTTCCTAGACATCAATCAAATTGACTAACCCTAATCTAGTTCAACTCTTAGGGTTCGTTGTTCTATTGAGCTCAAGTTCCTAGGGCTGATATCTAATTAATTTTAAAATTAAAGGCTTAGGTCAATGCAGGATGCTGGTTGGTTGTTTGTGGGCCAAGAAAGGATGATCAAATCCCCATTTTATCTTGTTTAATTAGGTGTTGCCCTTAATTTGATTTAATATGATATGCAAAAATAAAAAAAATTCAATCAAAGAGTTCTACGCAATTTAAACTAGATGTATGCAACTAATTGAATTCTGAAAGACTTACCTTGCCTCCAGCAAAATAAAACTAATATGATGCATGCTCTGAATAGTTAGGATTTCTAATCTTATCATGCGATTTTTTATTAGGTTTAAATGAATATTTTTTAAATTAATTTAAAAATAAAATAAATAAATAAATAAAAGGAAAAAAGGACTAGAGTTAGGATTGATCTCACCAAGATTAGGTGCTTTCTTTCTTTTCCCTTTTTTTTCTCTTTTTGCTTTTTTTTGTAAAATAAATAAATAAAATGTTAGTAAGCAATATTTAAAAAAAATATTTATAATTAATTTATAAAAAAATTAAAGAATCAAAGAAAAAATAGCATCTATTCCTTCCTGGGCAACCATGCCAAAAACTTGATGCATTTGCCAAAATTATTTTTAATTTATTTAAAATAAATTTAAAAAAATTAAAATTAAAAATTAAAAATAATCTTCGATAATGGTGCCAAAAACTTGATAAGAATGTGATGTTATCGTTAAGATATCATGTTTATCAGTTTAATTTGATTTCTTAAAATAATTAAAAATACGTAGATAATAGTGAGTCGGATCGAATCCATAGAGAAGGTAGTATTTTTAGATTTAAAATATTTAATTTTTGAAAAAAAAAAGAAAGAGTTTTAAAAAATAGAATTTGAAGTCAAAAAATAAAAAAATTAAAATTAAAAGATGTAGAAATTTAAACTTGGTATTAAGATCTACTAGTTAGATCTTAGCATCTACTTGCACGAAAATAAAAAGTAATAACTAAAATATAAAAATTAAATTATAATAAAAATAAAGAGCATAAAATTAAAGATCATAAAATAAAATTTATATTAATTAAAATTTTAGAATTTAAATATATAAAATTTAAAAAAAATAAAATAAAATATAATAGCCCGATCTCTGATCTTGGATCGGCATGGGTGAAAAGATGGTGTAGAAGCTCAGCTCTTCTTCTCGGCACCTATTACTTTGGATCAACCTTCAACCCATAGCCTGGCTTCACCCTGTACCAAAGCTTCACCTTGATCGAAGATGTCGATTTCTAGAGGCTTGGGGTCCTTTTTATAGAGCTAGGAGGGCTGGAGAGTTTTCTTCTGGGCAATATGGGACTAAGGAGCTTTTTGATCGTTAAAATATGGAGAAATTTGAGTAAAAATTGGATTAAAAGGAGTCTTGGATGAATTCTATTACTCTGGATGAAATCTGACCGTTGATAGGAATACACGGACCAAAAATCATCAAAATTGGAAGCGTATCAGCCCAGATCAAGTTGGATTAAATTTTGGCCATCCGATCATGCATTGATGGAGGAAATCTGGCCGCTGATCGTGCGTCGAGAATCTTGGTCACCATCAGGAGCATTTTGGACCATCGGATCATCCCCTGGATCGAGTACTGTCGTTAGATGGCAATCCGCATGAAGTCTAAAGCTGAATCAAATCTAGAAATAACCTTAGTCATTTGATCTTAACCGCAAGCTACCGCAGTCATCCGATCGCGCAATTACTATTCCCATGGACTGCATGGACCAGCTTCACCACACACCATAGCCAATCAGTGCTCCTGTCACCGAGTGAAAAGACCAAAATATCTTATGAGCCGCGATAGATTTTCTATGAACCCTTTAAAGGTTTAGGTCCACCACGTGTCGCACCATGATTTGTCGGTTTCTACTGAGCTGACGGTCGACACCGGATCGTGGACTGGCTGACGTCTTCCATGATTAAGTCGGCTTGGCTTGGCACATTTGGATGTGCCGACTTCGTCGGCTTGGCTCGGCTTGGTGGCTTGGCTTACGGAGCCAGCTGAGCTATTTTCTTTTTTTATTTATTTTTTTTTATCTTTAAAAATTCATATCTTCTTTGTTTTAGCTTCATTTTATTTCAAACTTATTTCATTGTGATAAAAAAAATAAGCTCTTTCCATTGATGATAAAATTTTATTTTTTAATTTTTATTATTTTTAATTAATTTTTTAATTAATAAAATATTAATTTTTTAAAAATATATATTAATTAATTAATAATTATTAAAAATTAATATAAATAAATTAATAAATTAATATTTTTATTGATAAATTTATGATACTTATCAGCAAGCAACTCACTGTATTTTGGTATCGGACTACCTGTATTTCTAATATAGGTTCGAAAGTTTTTTAGTTACAATCAAGTACTTATAAAATCGGTGTATGAGATGAAATTGGATTGACCACTCTTGATTAACTTTACAAAGAGAATGACTCACTATGTTTCAATTTAGCAAAATCTAGGCCTGGGTAATTCTCGTGAGGTATCACGAGATTTGCAAAATTTTGAGACATAATAAAGATGACTTGTATCAGTGTTTGTAGCATACTTAAAGTTGTCTTGAGCATTATTGGTTATAGAGATAAATTATATGGTAACCATGGGTCAGATTTCTAAGAATGTTGCTTTGCATATATTCGACCTATCCGGACATCGGGAATCATTGCTAGATGATAACTTCGATTGGCATAGAAATTAGTTTCTATACTACTGACTTAGGTTCGAACCTATAGAGTCATAAGTATTAGAGCTTATAACCTGATCAGATTGTTAGTCGACGATTGAGAATCATTTCGAGGTCAAACATTCAATGCGATTAATGTTTGATCTAATGCAGGTATTGCAGGAGGACTGATTAGCAATTGGATTGCTAATTAGCTCAATTTGATTGAAAAATCAGGCTAAGATCAAGTATAATTAAATTTAAATTAATTAGAATTAGTTTGGATTTAATTAGATTAAGTATAGTTAGTTTATTGGATAAGCCAATTGCAAGAAAGAATAATTTCTTGTTTGACTAGGACTTGGGTGCACCTAATTGACTTAGCATTTAAATTAAATTTAAATCTTAATTTAATCTGATTTAATTAGGCTCCTAGTTAGACTAAGATCACCCATAATTAGGTTGTATTTGATCTAATTTAAATAGGATTTAAAATGGATTCAAAACTATTTTGACCTAGTCAAACAAGAAGAGTCCTAGTTGGTCAGGGACTCTCTCTCTTTCTCTTGCACCTAAGACCCCACTCCCATTATTTTAATTCCTAATCTTTTCTATGTGAAATCCCATGCCAAAGAGGAGTATCCATGCCCACATATCAGATTTTTTGAGATTTTGTTATGACTTGGTCAAAATAAGAAAGAGTTGGAATTTCTTTCCTTCTTGCAGGAGTCCCCTTTTGGCCAAACTCATTTCTCCCTTGTGCGCCACCTCTACCCATGCCCTCCTTTTGATTTCCACCCTTTCTCTCTTTTTTTTGGGCATTGGTTTTCTATTTCACATGCCAAAAATTAAGGGAGGGGCATCCAAGAGTTGGACGCCCCATAGAAGTCCTCTTTGACTAGGTTTTGACCTAGTCTTGCAATAAAAGGTGGACGCCTCCTATGAGATGGCTAGAAAATATGATAAATCTCAAAATGATCATCAAAAATCAGAGAAGAAGGAGTAGAAGGCATGAAGGATTTGTGATGCGAAGATTCATGGAGAAGAGCCTTCAATTAAGATATCAATTGTTGATGTCTTGAGGAGACAAGGTAAAAGAAGATTATCTTCTCGTATATTTTTTCTTTTATATTTTTCTCTTTCTATTTTATTTATAATTTTTATATGATAAAATCTAAGAGAGAGAGAGGATTTAGGTATAGAGATGAGTGCTCCAAGTTGTTAGGGCATGGTGTTAATTTTTTGGACATGATCTGATCATGTCCTGATGAGAGAAGGAGATGAGAAGAAAGATCTTCTCTTAGAATTTCTTGGACAACCCTTCCTCTCTTATTTTTATGAAAATTTTATATGATGAAAATCAAAAATATTAGATTGTTAAACTTATGAAAAATTCTAGAGGAGAAGATCTCCTCTTGTCCTAGCATAGAGATGTTTTCAAGACATCAACTATTGATGTCCTAAAGGAGAAGATTTGTCTTCTCTTAGGATTTGTTTTTTCTTGATTTTATTTTTTGATTTATGGGAGCTTCAAGGGTTGGATTCCTTCCTTATTCCTCCTCTTGTTCTTCATCACTTGGAGTATCCAAGAGATCTAAAGAACATGTATTTGATTAACCATCAGGAGGGATCCACGAGAAGCTAGCACTTCGAGTAGATTTTCATTCAACGAACCTCCGATCTATGTTGCAAGTTCGTGTGGATCATCTATAGAGGTTGGATGCTTGTGCAGCTTTAAAAATAACAACGGATTCAACCGTAGAGTTCTTAACCCATGCAAAGATAGGAGATTTGATCTTTTAGTGACCTAGATGCGATTTAGGGTTAGATCTAGAATTGTTCTAGATCTAGGTATTGATATGATCAATATCACTTATGATTAATTTAATTTCATATTTATATTTGCATCATAACATGTTATAGATCCTTGATGTAGGGTTTTATAATTTGATTACATGCATGTTGTAAATTAAATTGTTTAATCCATGTCTTTCGTTGCTCTATATTTTGAAAAAGTTTTAAAATCTATGCATAAAACTCTGCATATTTCCCCACAGTCTATGCAGGGGGTGAGCGAAGACCACTGAGAGGTAGGTTTGGCTGGAGGGGAAGGAGGGGCGGCACCGACCGAGGGGGAAGGACTTGTGTGGAGTCTCACCGGCGATGGAGAGGAGGGGGAGAGAGAGTGCACAGGAGGAAAGAAAACTTTGAAAATTTTTAATCTAACCTACGGTAGTGGTTTTCAAACAGCTATCATAGAAACCGCTATCATAGATCAATGACAGCAGTTACTAAAAACCACTACAATAGATCTACGGCAGTGGTTTTCTAATTGCTACCATAGATCTATAGCAACAGTTTTTAGTAACTGCTACTATAGGTTTGAAATAAATTTTTTCTTATTTTTTTTAAATATTATATAATTTTAAAATTTAATGCTCATCTTCACCATTCATTATCTAGATAATTATTATTAGAATATCATCATAAAAGTTCACATCGATCTGGTGGCCCTAGCTTCATCGATCAAAAAAATTTGATTTCGATGGTGATGAATGATGATGCAATGATTTGATAGATGGAGACCTTCAATTAGTCCAAAAATCTGCAATGATGATCTTGATGCTATTTGTAGCATACTATCAAAGTTTTACTTCAATTGGATATCGTGATCATGGTCAATTTAGTATGGAATGATTTTGATCGTTAAATTAGAAACAAGCGATCAAAAGGCTAAACAACATTCGATTACGAGATAATTTTTTAGTTAAATGTTCTTTGCTATAATTTTAATTATTTTATTTGGTGATGATAGTAAAATTTAAATTATTTTCATATGACCTATTCACGTTAAGCAGATATTGTAAAAGTACGAGCATAACAACCAACGAAGTTTAAGAATGGTTATCAGATGATGTATAGTTTTAGATCATTCTTAGTCTCATGAGTTGAGTTTTATAATCACCATCATGAAAAATAATTAAAGTAATAGCCAAGATCTTTTATAACAAAAATTATCTCATAATCGAACACCATTTGGTCCTTTGATTACTCATTTATCATTTAATGTTCGAAATTAATCGATACTAAATTGACCAAGATAACGATATCCGATTGAAGTAAAATTTTAATAGTATGCTTAAAACATAATCGAGATCATCATTATAGATTTCTGAATTCATCGGAGGTCTCCATTATCAGATCATCACATCGTCATTCATGATCGTCGAAATCAATTTTTTTTTATCGATGAAGCTAGGGACATTGGATCAAGATGATCTTTTGCAGTGATACTCTAATGATAATTATTTAGATAATGAATAGAAAAGATGAATATTAAATTTTAAAATTATATAATATTTAAAAAAATAAGAAAAAAATATATGACAGCAATTATAAATAACCGCTGCCATAGATCGACTTATAGCAGTGGTTATAAGAAACCGTTACCATAGGTCGGACCTATGATAGTAGTTTTTCTAACCGTTGCTATAGGTCGGACCTATGGCAGCAGTTACAAAGAACCAGTACCATAGGTTGACCTATGGTAGTGGTTTTTTGTAACCACTGCTATAGGTCGATCATATAGCAGCAGTTTTTTTTAACCGCTATCGTAGATTCTATTGCAGCGATTTCAAAAACCACTACCATAGTATACACTACCATAGCCTCTTTTTCTAGTAGTGGTCGGGAGTTGTTGTGCTCAACTATTATGGATCAAACAATAACTAGAGGACTGTGGTATCACTTATAACAATATTTCTATTCGATGTGATAATACTAGTGCTATAAATTTAACAAAGAATCTAATATTACACTCAAGAATAAAATATATAGAGGTTACACATCATTTTATTATAGACCAGGTACAAAATAATGACATAACTCTTGAGTTTGTGCCAATTGAAAATCAAATTGTAGATATTTTCACTAAACCATTAAATGAAGAAGGTTTTGTGCCATAAGAAAGCAATTAGGATTATTTGATCCATATTGTTAAAATTATTGAATATGTTTCTATGGTCTGATATGATAAATTTTTCATAATTCATCCTTACATTAACTCCATTGAAAAAGACATGAGTCATTGCAAGACCTTTCGGACTGAAACTCTAGCCATTAAGTTTTATACCAAACTATGCAGACTAAGATAAAAAATCTCAATCGACTAAGTATTGAAAATCATGTTTATAAAATAGAATACACGTGGAACTTTAAAAAAATTTTCATTCGCCCTTTCTTAGCCATCTCAACTTAGAACCCTAGGGCATCCATTTTCTCTCCAAAAATCTCCAAATTAGAGCCCTAAAAACCTTGAGAAAGAGGACTTGGATCCATGGCACCGAGAAAGAAGAAACTTTGCACTCATCCAAAGATCACTCCTATTCAACTACAGCCGTATGAGCGAAGGACGAAGAACTATTTGGATGCCACTGAGTAGCCACAATTCGGTTCGATCCTTATTCCCCCAGCCACATCTCCACCTTCCTCACCTCCTTCTTTGGCCACTCCAACTACAGGTGCTTCACCATTTTCACCACTCCATCGTTTCACTCCTATTTCCACTCCCATTCAACCCCATCTCAATTCACACCCTCTCCCTCAAAGGTGATACCATTTTCTTCAGGGCTGTGACTAGTAAAAGAAAGATAGATTTTGGATTTCTAGAAAAATAAGGGTATGAGATTGGGGATTGCATCAAATTTTAAGGGTGGGAGTACTTATGTTCGCTGAAATTGTCCACTTACTCAAATCTTGTAAGGGAGTTTTATGGAAATGCAAGGATAGGTTCTCAATCTCTGGAATCTGAAGTTAAAGGGGTCAAGATACATTTGACAGTGAAAAATCTTGGATAATTACTGAAGACTCCGATGGAAGAGGTTGAGAGGTTTGACGATCGGCAAGAAAGACTTCGTCTGCTATTTAATCGAGAGGATGCTTTGGATTTTAAAGAGATTTTGGCAAAACATTTGAATATCAAGCATCGCCTTTTACATCACATGGTTTGCAAGATTTTTATCCCCCAGATTATATGCTTTGATTATGTGATAAGGAATGATGTTGGGATTCTTTATCATATACTGAAGAAAGAAAATTTTAATTTTTCTATCTTGATGATGAAGACCATGCAAGAGGCAAGAATGAGAGCAAAACTAGCTCTACCTTATGGAAAGTTCCTAACCATCATATTTAGAGAGTTTGGTGTCGACATGGAGGGTGAATCATTTAAGGCGATAAAGCACTTTCACACATATGATGAAAACTTCTTGAAGAGGATGGGTTTCAAAAAGATAAATGGGCAGTGGACTAAAGTTGATGATGAAGAGGAGCCCATGGTAGTGCCTGAGCCCATGCCGAGATTTGTAGGTCCATTTGTATGGCCTGCACATTCTATCTGCCTTGAAGAAGATCAAATTATTGATATTGTGCATCGAGTCATTGATGAGATGTCTGATTGACTTCTTGCTTTGGTAGAGCATGCTGTGGAGCGTGCCCTTGCCAGGAAGCATCCTTAGATGGCTGTGGATCCATCCTTGACTCATCCTGACCCTACCTTAGATTAGGCCATCTATAGTTGCATACCCTTGAGCTTAAAATCTATTTTGTATTTGATGTGATATCTATAATGGTTTAAGCTTCTTTTGATCTTTTAATGTATGCCCATTTGGCCCTATTTTTATGATCAAACTTTTAACATATATGTGAATGAAGTTTCCTATTTTTCTCATTTGCACGTGCAATATGTGATGGATTATCTCTTATATATAATGTCTAGTGCTCTTGATGTTCTTAATGTGTAATGTAAATGTTTATCTTTTTTATAATAACAAAAAGAAGGAGAAGGATAGTAATGAGTGAATGTAATCTAAAAATTAAATATATAATAACTAATTTAAAGTATTTAATTTTACTTGATTCAATTATGGAAAGATGTATTTTTGAAACCTCAAAAATCAATTGGTACACATTAAGGGGGAGTAAATACAAAATTTAAAACTTAATTTGAACATAGTAATTATATTCAGGGGGTGCATATGAATTTGATATGGTATAAATGAATATATTGCATATAAATTGATTGCATAAAAGTTATTTTGAAATTTTAAAGAAAATATACTCAAGAGATTTTGTCATCATTAAAAAAGGAGAGATTATTGACCCCCGGATTTATTTTGATGATAATAAAAGCATTTGAGTATAATTTATTAAGTTACTAATATTATTTTGAGATTGTGTAGTTTTATATTCCAAGTATTCATAATGCTCTAAGTGAATTTCATCAATCAAATGGAGTACCACCAATCAAGAGGCTCTTAAAGAAAATTAAGAATTGACACATCCTAGAAAGAATGGTTAATAAGAGATAAATCAAATTTTAGAAGCAAATCTAGCCAACATAAGAAATTAGAGAAGAACAGCTGTCAAAAACCAAATAACATGCTTGGCATGCATCTTAGTCGACTAAGCCAGAAGTTAGTTGACTAAGTATCAAAAAATAGTAGAAGTAGAAAGCACAAAAAAATAAAAATTTAGTTCCCAGAAGACTTAGTCGACTAAGTCTGAGAGTTAGCCGACTAAGTATTAGAAGATAGTAGAGTATAGAGAGCGTAGAAAAGCCAAAATTTTAGACCCAAGGAACTTAGTTGACTAAGTCTTAGAGATTAGTCGACTATATCTTAGAAGACTGCATAAGATCAAAAGTGTAGAAAAGGATGAAGTTGAGGTGCAAGGGACTTAGTCGACTAAGTCAAGAAGGTTAGTCGACTAAGTCACTATAAGGGCTAGTTTTATTCAGAATTGCACTTTTTCAGTCCTAAGTTTTTTTCCAATGTCTAGAAAATTAAATGAGACTTTTTCAAAAGTTTTAGAGTGGTGGGAAAGTCTTGAAATATATAAGAAATATTTAAGAACTTCAAGGAGGTTTTTTTTTGCAACCAATATTCAAGAGCTTTCAAGCCTACACCAAGTGCATTCATTGTGAGAGCTATTAAATGAAGTGAAGGATATGTTCTTTTGAATATTCCTTGTCCTTTCAATCATCCTAAGGTTGAGAGAAGTAAAGATACAAGCATTGAAGAGCTTCACCAACTTCTTTTAAGCATTCAAGAAGAAGACCAAAGCAATCAAGACTTCCATCTTGCAAACTTTTCTTTTTGGGCTTCATTGAGTTTTTCTTTCTAAACTTCTTTAAATATTATGATTGTATTTTATTTGTTTGTAAGTTTCTTGGGGTGAAAAATTTGGGGTTGGTCCAAGCCTAAAGTTAGATGTTGTAAAGGTTTGATTGGTGAGCCTAGGTCAAAATCAATCAGGGTTGATTGTTAGCCCGAAAAAATAATCATTGTAAAGATTGTAGTTGGTGTGCTTAGGTCAAAACCAATCGGATTGGATTGTGAGCCCAAGAAAAATAATCGAACTACAATCAATTGAGTGATTATAGTTGAACTCTCAAGTGGTTTAGTTGCAGAGTGGATGTAGGTGCCGAGTTTGGCACCAAACCACTATAAAAGCTTGGTCTGTTGTGCTTGTCATTGTGTTGTTTACATTGCTCTCATTTTATACTTGTGTCTCTTATTATTTCACCAAGCATACTATATTAAAATTTAATTTAATTAGAGTTTAAATTTTTTAAATACCTAATTCAGCCCCTCTCCTAGGTGGCCATCCTTGGGCAACACATCGCATCCTCGAGCGTGCCACCACGTCCACCAATCTCTCAACACCTTGCCACGTAAAAGAAGCCGACCATCTTTTTCCTCTTTTCCAAAAAGAAACATTTGTTTCTTTCAAATGATGAACATATCTTTTTGGGTTCCTAGCATAGTATCTTCATTTTTTATAATACTGTATGCATCATTTTTTAATTTAAATCCATTTTGAGTCTAATTTACTCCCAATTTGAGATTTTTTGTTCTACGAATTGGGCTCCTTGTATTGGCAATCATCTTTCTTACAAAATATAAAAAGAAGCATTAAATTCTTAATAAATAAAATAAATTAAATATAATTTTATGCTTTAAGTGGTTTAAATTAAGTGTTTATAAGTACCGCATCAATTGGACACATACTTTGGTATCTAGATCCCAGACGACGATCTTGTTGAGCTCGATAAAAACAATAAGGATTCGATTACCTGTATGAATGCTTTGTAGAGGTCTAACTCTGAGAAGTAGGTTGGAGTCATAAAATCCAAATTTGAGTCCATGAAAATCAATAGTATATGGACACTGGTTGATTCACCTGTAGGGATAAAATTCATTGAAAATGAATGGATTTTCAAAAGGATCAGAGTAGCGTAGATGAAAAGGTAGAGACCTATAATGCCCATTTGGCTATCTTCTCAGAGTTGAAACATACGTTTTGAATATATATCTTTGTTATGAACAAAGAGGAACCCTGCATTTGTAAGTGGATAAAAGTTTCTATAGTGTTATTTCTTGTGTTGTCTATGGATGATATTCTTTTAATTGGGAATGACATTCCAACATTACAAGAGAAAAATGTTTGGCTATCATTTTATTTCTCCATGTTCAAGATCAGATATGGTGTACTCACTAAGGATAGTGAGCGAATACCAGTCCGATCCAAGTAAGAACCACTGAAAGATTATATAGATAATTCTTAAATATTTAAGAAATACTAAGGTCTAGTAACTTAAATATGAAAATGTTGACTTAAAGCTTGTGGGATGTTTTGATTTCAATTTTTAGTTAGATCAAGATGATAGTAAGAAAGTGTCGGATCATGAATTTATCCTAAAAGAAGGAGTAATCTGCTGGAAAGTTTCAAGTATAATACTGTAGCCTATTCCATTAGTGATGTAGAGTACATCATGGCATTTGATGCTATCATGTAGACTACGTGTGGTGGCATAAGTTCATTAGCAAGCTAAGAGTGGCACCCTTCATCAATGGTTCAGTCCTAATGTAGCACTGGAGTCATAGCTCAAGCTAAAGAATTAAAGATATGAAGGAACTAGATCTAGAATTTCAGGGCTAGATCTTGAAATTTTTTTATAATCAAGCTGCAAAAAATTAAAATTAATCAAAATTAATTTTAAATATCAAAAAATATCCTAGATCTAATATCCTATTACATGATCATGGCATATCATTAAATCAGAAATTAAAATATAAGAAAGAAACTAAAACATATTGATCACATCAACATGCATATACACTACATCTAATACAGGTATAAAGAAAATAGATCAGATCTATTACCTATATAAGTTAGACATTCTAACTTACTGATCCTAGCTTGAGGATGATGTTGCAAGCTATATATGCATCCAGCCTCTAGGAGTCATCCACATGAGCCCACGAATCATGATCAAAAGTCCTGATGCAAAATATCGGCATAGTATGCTAGTACTATGCTGATCCTTCTTCGATGGTTGATCTGATGCCTCCTTTTTAATTTAAACTCTTCCAAAGATGAGGAGGAAAGGAGATTTCAGAAGTGAGACACTCTAAAAAATCTAAAAGGAGGAAGGAAAGAGATGAACACAGCAACCCTAGAAAAAGACCCTCTTCTTCTTCTCTTTGCTCTCACCTAGACATCTAATTTTGTATCTATAAAATCCCAATGCCCAAGAACTCTTTCTCCCCGACTTTGACACACCCAAAAGCCCTCTCAATGATCTAGAACATATATGAAAATTAATCAAAAATTCATTCTAAATATATAGGAATAGATGAGTCTTTGTCTAGGTCAAATACTTAGACAAGGAATGTCCAATTTAGGCAAGACAAGGGGCGCCCAACTCTTGGGTGCCCCCTCCAATATTTTTGGCATGGACCATCTGAAAAAGTCACAGAAAACCTTCTCCTTTTTACCAAGAAAAACTAAGAGAAAATAAGGAGGAGGGTGACACACATGGGAGGAGGAATTTTGTTTTTTTAAAACTCTTATCTCATGGGATTTGAAAGCAAAATCAATTTCCTATTTGACTAGGTCCACTACCTGATTTCCATATGAGAAAGAGAGGAGAGGAGGGTGTGCATGAGAAGGCTTGGGAGAGAGGTTTTTGTCATACAAAATTAAGAGAGAAAGAGGGCATGGGGCGTGAGGTCTAAGGTGGCGCAAGGTTGATTCTGCTAGTCATACTAGAAATCTTCTATGACTTGGTCAAAGTGGTTTCTCAAACCAAATTAAACCAAAATCAATTCGATCAAATTAACCCAATTAAGAATTTAATTAAATTATTTTAAATTAAATTAAATTTTAATTTAATTTTTTAATCAAATTAGAAAATTGGGTTGACCCAAGTCCTAGTTGAACTAGGTCTAGTTCTTCCTTGTACTTGGCTTATCCAATAAGCCAATTGGACTTGGTCCAATCAAGTTCAAACTAAATCTAATTAAATTATATTTAATTAAACTTAATCTTAGCCCCTTGACCTAATTAAATTAAGTTAATTAGCAATTTAGTTGCTAATCGATCCTCCTGCAATACTTATACTAGCTAGGTTAAACATCAATCATATTGATCGTTTAACCCTAAGAATGATTCTTAATTATTAATCAACCATCTGATCAGATCATGAGTTCTAATGTATGTGAGCTCATAGGTCTTAACCTAAGCCAGTAGCACCAGAATTGATTCCTATACCAATTGAAGTAACCATCTAGCAATGGTACCTGATGGTCGGATAGGTCGAATATGTAGAATAACATCCTTAGAATTCATGTGGATATAATTTTCATATAATTCATCCTCTTGACCATAATGCTCATGGACACCTCAGAGTTCAACTATTAACTCTGATAAGATTGTCCACATTATATTTCAGAATATCAAATATATTTGATGGATTACCCTAGCAAAGGTTTTGCTATATTGAAATATAGTGATACATTCTTCTCAAACTCTTGGAGTAGTCAATCCCATCTTGATCACTCACCGACGTTGCAAGTACTTAACTATGCCCAGAAGCCTTCTATTATTGAATTAGAAATTTAGTTAGTCTGATACCAAAGCATAGCGAGTTGCTTACATATCACTAAGGTGAACTCAGATCTAAGGGATACTTACACCTATATCCCATCAGAGACATTCTTGATAGCTGAATGCTTTAGAGTTGGTCATGTTCAATGATGATGTACCCATATATCTAATCTGTATATCATACCAGTATCTCCATACTTCTTGATTAAGAGAACAATCAACCAATATAGCATACAGTGATCTATGCTTGATAGATGCTGTCGTTCTAATTAACAGCCTATCATTTGATTGTGAACTATTTTAAGGACTAATCGATAAATCTTTTTTTTTATTGAAGCTAAATAGTCCTAAGAATTTTATCACAATAATGAAGTTCATTAGAAGATGAATACTTTATGATGAAAATATCAAAAAAATATTTTATTAATTAATAAATTAATTATACTTATAATATACTTCAACCATTAATAGGTTGATCATTAACTTTGAGATGCATTTTTCAACAACTCCCACTTATCCTAAAGCCACTCGGCACAGTATCTAATACCCATCTTTAACTTATGGTTGTCGAATTTCTTTATCGCCAGGACTTTAGTGAAGGGGTCAGCCAGGTTCTCCTTTTCGTCAATCTTTTGAAGATCGATGTCAACTCGATCCACGATCTCCTAGACTAGGTAGAAATGGTGCAGGATGTGCTTCGTCTGCTGGTGCACCTTTGGTTTCTTTGCCTAAGCTGTGGCACTAGTGCTGTCATAGTAGAGCTGGACTGGACCATTTAGGAAGGGTGCTACTCCAAGCTCGGTGATAAACTTTCTTTGCCACACAGCTTCTTTCATGGCATTTGATGCTGCAATGTACTCTGCTTCATAAATAGAGTCTACCATAGTATGTTGCTTAGAACTCCTCTAGCAGATGGCTCCATCATTCAGAGTAAAAATATATCTCGATACGCTTCTATTGTCATCATGGTCAGATTGAAAGCTAGAGTCTATAAACCCCAGAAGTTTCAAATCTGACTCGCCATAAATCAACCATTGCTCCTTAGTATTTCTTAAATACTTAAGGATCGTTTTAACTACTTTCTAATGGTTTTCTCTAGCATTAGATTGGTATCTACTCACTACTCCTAGTGAGTATGCCATGTCTGCTATCGTACATGTCATGGCGTACATGATAGATCCCACTGTCGAAGCATATGGGACTCTACTCATACGCTCTCTCTCTTTAGGAGTTGTCGGATAATTTTTCTTAGACAGATAAATTCTATAGCCTATCAGAAGATAGCCCTTTTTTAAATTCTCCATGCTAAACCTCTTCGACATAGTATTTATGTACGTGGACTGGGATAACCCAAGCATCCTTTTATATCTATCCCTATAGATCTTCATCCCTAGGATGTAAGATGCTTTACCCAAGTCCTTCATGGAGAACATTGATGACAACCAGACTTTTATTTCCCATAGTGTGGTGATGTTATTTCCTATTAAGAGAATGTCATCTACATACAAGATAAGAAATACCACTGCTGGACCATTTGTCCACTTATAAATGCAGGACTCTTCTCCATTCTTAATGAAGTCATATGTTTTGATCATTTTATCAAAATGCATATTCCAACTCTGAGATGTCTACTTCAATCCATAAATAGATCTCTGAAGCTTGCACACCTTGGACTCATCTATGGATGTAAATCTCTTAGGTTGTATCATATACACATCTTCAGTCAGCTCTCCATTTAGGAAAGCTATCTTCACATCCATCTGTCAGATCTTATAGTCTAGATGGCCAGCTATCGCAAGCATTATCCAAATGGATTTAAGCATTGCCATAAGAGAAAATGTTTAGTCATAGTCAATACCATAACATTGACGATACCCCTTAGCAACCAGACAGGCTTTATAGGTATCCACCTTTTTTTTTGTATGTGCTAGTGAAGATGCATTTACACCCAATGAATTTAACCATTTTGGATGGGTCAACCAATTTCCACACATCATTGATCTTTATGGACTCCATTTTGAATTTTATAGTCTCAAGCCATTTTTCAGAATTGGATCTCTGTATAGCATCCATATAAGCGATCCTCATCATTCTCATCGAGCTCGATGGGATCACTCTCCTAGACCAAGAAATCATAGTATCTATCTGGATGACACGGTACTCTATCGGATCATCTTAATGGTGTAGGCACACTGGACTCTAGATTTGATCTAATCAAATCTGACAAAGATTTAGCTATAGATGTCAATTTTTCTACCTATCGAACTTCATCAAGTTCAACCTTAAAGGCAACAGTTCCTTCACCAAGAAACTTCTTTTTCAAAAAGGTTTCCTTAAGGCTGACGAACACCTTTTGTTGATCAGTATGGTAGAAACAGTATCTTTTGGTCTCTTTTGGGTATCCTATAAATGTGCACTTGTCAGACCTAAGTCCAAGATTATCTATAACTAACTATTTGATATAAGTCGGATACCCCCAAATCCAAAGGTATGAAAGTGCTGGCTTATGCCCTATCCATATCTCATATGGAGTCTTAACTGCAGACTTATTTGGAACCCTATTTAATAGATAACAAGTTGATTTGAGTGCATATCCCCAGAAGGATATCGATAGGCTGGCAAAATCCATCATGGATTAGACCATATCTAATAGAGTCCGATTCCTTCTTTCAGACACACCATTATGTTGTGGTATTCTTGGAGGAGTCCATTAGAAGAGAATCACATTCTCTCCTAAATATATGAAAAAATTATCAAAAAGGTATTTTTCTCCTCAGTCAAACCAAAGAGTTTTAATACTTTTTCTAATTTATTTTTCTACTTCACATCAAAATTATTTGAATATTTCAAATGAATCCGACTTGTGTTTCATCAAATAGACATATCCATATCTGGACAAATCATCTATGAAAGTGATGAAGTAGAAATATCCACCCTAGCACTTATGCTTATTGGTCCATATACATTAGTATGTACTAGACCTAAGAGCTCAATGGCTCTCTCATCTTTTTCAGTGAAAGATGACTTGATCATTTTACCGAGAAGATATGACTCATAGACTGAAAGTGATTCATAATTACTAACTTCTAGGATTTCCTCTTGAGTCAATCTATTTATCCTGTTCTTATTTATATGACCTAGTCTACAGTGTGATAAATAGATATCTGACATAGTATCTAATCTAGGATGCTTGCTAGTTAAGTAGACTACGTTAACAGGTTGTGATAGCATATACACATCATTATTCAAATGTCTATAAAAAATAATAACACCACTCATAATAATATTATAAACTTATTTTTTTATTAAAATTTCATAATCATTTTTGGCCAGAAGGCCTATAGAAATAATATTTTAAAAAAAATTATGATAAAAATGATAATCACTAAGAACAATAGTATGGAACTCAAATACAAGTCTCAAAATTTCTAAAGTAAGAACTAAAGCTGGTCTTCCATCTCTAACGTTTAGAAACCTTTCATCTTGCTCGAATCTCCTACTGACTAGCAACTTCTGCAATGAATTACAAATATGGTAAAGGCTACCGATATCTAATACCCAGTCAGTAATATCATAAATAAAAAAATTGCAAGAAGTTATCATATAAATATCTTTCCCAACAATAGCTTGCTTCTCTCTCTACCTATTCAGATCCATGAAGGCAATGTACTGAGGATAGTTCCTCTTCCAGTGCCCTCGCTTTTTACAAAAGAAGCATTCATCTTGACTCTTATTAGGCTTGATCTTTCTGGTCTGGCCCTCCACAGATATCCCAGCTTGAACATGCACCTTCTTAGCTTTCTTCTTTTTATTCTTCTTTCCTTTCCTAAAGGGTCAAGAACCAGAAGACGAGCCTCCCACGAAGTTCACCGACTTCTTATGGAGTTGGTGATCCTTCTCAAAGTTTTGAAGAAGCCACAGTAACCTGTGGTAGTCTACTTCAGGCTTTATCATTCTAAAATGAGTGAAGAATGGGAGAAAAGACTTGGGCAGTGAGTTCAGTATTGCATCCTTTCCAAGCTATTTATACAAGGGAAAGACAAGCTTGCTCAGTTGCTCTATCAGCTCGATCATGTACAATACATGATTAGTGATAGAGGAACCATCCTGCATCCTAACATTGAAGATGGCACAACTAGTCTTGTGCCTTTTAACATCATTGGGTGTGCCAAAAGAATCCTCCAATACTTGAAGCATATCTATTGGCTGAGCCATCTTAAATCTATGACTGAACTCATTACTCATGGTAGCTAATATAGTGTAGCGCACCATGGTTCGATCACTAAGCTACTTTTGGTAAGTATCTCTAACTATTCCATGTGCATTGGTAGCTAGCTCCTCAAGTGTAGAATCCATCAACACATATAGGATCCGTTCATGCTCCAGGACTATCTTTAACTTTTGGTACCATCTACCGAAGTTGAGTCCCACCAACTTATCATTGTCCGATAATGATCGGAGCAATAGGAAAGTATCCATATCTGTACCAAGAAAAATCATAACCTAATTAGTAATTGATTCATTAAATCTAAAGATTTGGACTTAATCAAAAGGTTCTCCCACTATTTTATTCGAATTGATAGCCTCTACGTCCAATTCGAGGAATTACCCTAATTCCTTAGTGGATATTAGAATCCACATAGACTGCACACGAGCCCAATTTTGATTGGTCAATCCATGTACATCTAAGGATAGGTTCATAACTAATTATTTCTTCAAATAAATTTTAGTAATTAAATTTTTGCCCCATTCTCTAATCAGGAGGCTTTAGCTTCCACTAAAAAGGTCCAGTTAAGTCCAACCATTAACATGACCATACTTGACCCATCAAACCAATGAATAGATAGGCCCAACTTTAGTTGGCTAACCTAACCATCATTTAGAAAGATGTAGCCAAAAAATCATATAATGAATGATAATTTCATTAGCCGATAAACACCAGGCCTTTGGGTTTCAATGATTATCTAACTAATAGACCCATTATCACCCACTTAATGGAAGGCTATGATCTAGTTATCATAATAACTATTTCATTTTAGAAACCTAATAATTTTAGAAGATTTAATTTAAAGATGAGAAAAGGTCAGATAAACTAGCTTGTCATGATCCTCCCACTAGCTTCACCAAGTCAGCTTAAGGAAAACCATTAATAGGCTGATTTAGGAGCACCTAAATCAGTCACACTGATTTACCTAGCTAACATGGGTCAACTCGAATAGTCAAGTGATTTGATCAAAATATAATTTCGTTAAGAGGTCAGGTATGTTCGATCAGTGGGAGGGTCTGCCAAATCTTGCCTTAGACACCATCAGAAATGGCCAAGTAAGCGGACTGCTAATTAAAGATCGTCGGCCTAGTTTACCTTAGACATCAATTAGTTTAATTAGTCTTGATTAGATCAACCTAACAGTTCATGCTAGATTGTGTAGCCAAGAATCAAGTCCATCTTGGATCTCATTTAAGACAAGGACTTGACCAACTCAACTATTGTAAATTGATCTAGAAAATCCTTAACCTAATCTAAGAGAACAATTGATTAGATTTAGTCAATTCTCTAATTAAGTCCATTCTTTAATCTAACCCTAGGTCTAATCTAATTAATGGACCTAAACCCCACTAACCCATTTAACCCAATGTATTATAATTTACATCTTAGGATCTTCAATTCATAATCCTAGATTCTAATTAAATAATTTCTTAATTCTTAATTAAGTTTTGGGCTGAGGGTTGAAATTCGGCTTTTCAAAAATGATTTTTATATTTATAAAATACTTTTACAACATGATTTTATCAACTAAGTTGCATGTTTGATTTATAATCAATATGCAAGTAAGATAAGCATGAAACTACTTTAGATCTAATCTAAATAGGTTCATATAATTGAAATAGTTTTGACTATAATCAATCATAAATTACCTTAGATCAAATCTAACATATTTATGATGATTAAAATTAGATTAAAATAATTTTAATTAAATTATAAAATCTTTTAGATCTAATCTAAAATTTTATGATAAATATTTTAGATCAGCACGTATTAGGACAATCTCTCCACTGTAAGGGATAAATCTTATAGCAGGACAACCTTATAATCAATCCGTGTAATCTAAAATTTTTATTTTTAGATCTAAAAATATTTTAAATCTATTAAATTATAAATAAAATTAAATCATATTTAATAAATTTATAATTAGAGATAGATCTATATGAATTAGGACAATCTCTCTAATTTGAGGGATAAATCTTACAGCAAGACAATCTTATAATCAATTCATGTAATTTGATTTTAAATTTTATATTTAATAATTAAATTATAAATCATATCTAATCTAAAAAATAATCTAAAGATGCTTAAATAATCATGTAATAATAAATCAAGGCTCTGATACCAATTGAAGGAACCAGATATAGGATTTTAGAGCTAGATCTTGAAACTTTTCAAGATCAGGCAACAAAAAACTAAAATTAATCAAAATTAATTTTAAATATCAAAAACATACCCTAGATCTAATATTCTATTACATAATTATGGCATGTCATTAAATCAAGAATTAAAATATGAGGAAGAAACTAAAACATGTTAATCACATCAACATGCATATACACTATATCTAATGTAGATATAAAGAAAATAAATCAGATCTATTACCTGTGCAAGTTAGATGTTCTAACTTGCTGATCTAGGCTTGAAGATGATATTTCAAGCTGCACACATGTCCGATCTCTAGGACTCGTCCACACAATCCCATGAATCACGATCAGAAGTCTTGATGCAGAAAATCAGCACAGCATGCTAGTACTATATTGATCCTTCTTCAATAGTCAATCCGATGCCTTCTTTTTCATGATTTGGACTCTTCCAAAGATGAGAAGGAGGAGAGGAGATTTCAAAAGTGATACACTCTCAAAAATCTGAAAGGAGGAAGGGAAGAGATGAACATAGCAACCCTAGAAGAAGACCCTCTTCTTCTACTCTTTGCTCTCACCTAGACACTTAGTTTTGTGTCCATAAAATCCCAATGCCCAAGAATTCTTTCTCTCTAATTTTCTTGCACCCAAAATCCCTCTCAATGTTCTAGAACATATATGAGAATTAGCCTAAAATTCATCCTAAATATATAGAAATAGAGGAGTCCTTGTCTAGGTCAAATACCTAGATAAGGAATGTCCAATTTTGGCAAGAAAAGGGGCGCCCAACTCTTGGGTGCCCCCTCCAATATTTTTGGCATGGACCATGAGAAAGTCACACAAAACCTTCTCCTTTTTACCATGAAAATCTAAGAAAAAATAGGGAGGAGGGCAACACACATGGGCGGAGGAATTTTGGTTTTTCAAAACTCTATCTCATAGGATTTGGAATCAAAACCAATTTCCTATTTGGCTAGGTCCACTACCTAATTTCTATATGAGAAAGAGAGGAGAGGAGGGAATGCATGAGAAGGCCTGGGAGAGAGGTTTTTGTCACATAAAATTAAGAGAGAAAGAGGGTGTGGGGCATGGGGGCTAAGGTGGTGCAAGGTGGATTCTCCTATTCACACCAGGAATCTTCTATGACTTGGTCAAAGTGGTTTCTCAAATCAAATTAAATAAAAATTAATTCAACCAAATTAAATTAAGCCCTAATCTAATTAAAAATTAAATTAAATTAGATTAAATTTTAATTTAATTTTTTAATTAAATTAGAAAATTGGGTTGACCCAAGTCCTAGTTGAACTAGGACTTGTTCTTCCTTGCACTTAGCTTATCCAATAAGCCAATTGAACTTAATCCAATCAAGTATAAACTAAATTTAATTAAATCATATTTAATTAAACTTAATCTCAACCCTCTGGTCTTATCATATTAAGCTAATTAGCAATCTAATTGCTAATCGATCCTCCTATAATACTTGCACTAGGTTAAACATCAATCATATTGATCGTTTAACCCTAGAATGATTTTTAATCATTGATCATCCACCCGATCAGATCATGAGCTCTAATGTGTGTGACCTCATAGGTCCAAATGTAAGTTGGTAGCTTAGAAATAGATTTTTATATCAATCAAAGTAATCATCTAGCAATGGTACCTGACGGCCGAATAGGTCGAATGTGTAGAACAACATCCTTAGAACCCATATGGCTATAGTTTCCATATAATTCATATCCTTGAACATAATGCTCATAAGACACCTCAGAGTTCAACTATCAACTCTGATCAGGTTATCCACATTGTATTTCAAAATATCAAATCCATCTTATGGATTACCTTGTCCAAGGTTTTGCTATATTGAAATATAGTGATACATTCTTCTCCAACTCTTGGAGTGGTCAATCCCATCTTGATCACACACCAACGTTGCAAGTACTTGACTATGCCTAGAAGCCATCCATTACTGAATTAGAAATTTAGTTAGTCTGGTACCAAAGCACATTGAATTGCTTGCAAGTCACGAAGGTGATCTTAGGTCTAAAGGATACTTATACCTATATCCCATTAGAGACATTCTCAATAGCAGATTCAATGATGATGTACCCATACATCTCAGTTGTATGCCATATCAGTATCTCCATACTTTTTGATTAAAAGGACAACCAACTCATATGGCATACAGCGACTTATGCTCGATAGATGTTGTCATCTTAATTAGCTGCCTATCATTTGATCGTGAACTATTTTATGCACTAATCGATAAATTCTCTCTTTATCGAAGCTAAATAGTTCAAAATTTTCATCACAATAATAGAGTTCATTAGAAGATGAATACTTTATAATGAAAATATCAAAAAAATATTTTATTAATTAATAAATTAATTATAATTATAATATAGCTCAACCATCAACAAGCTGATGATTGACTTTGGAACATATTTTTTAATAAAATACATTATAGGACCAGCATACTCTACATTGCTATCACCATAGATTTTGATCAAGATGACATCGATCCTTTAGAAGATCGACGGAAAGGGAGAACTTGACTGACCCATTTGCTAAAGCTTCGAAACTAAGGAGTTCTATGAGCTCAAGTGGAAGATCAGATATTTGATATTATTCTAATTGGCTTTAGTTCAAGTAAGAGTTGTTAGAAAATATGTTTTAAAGCCAATTATCTAAGTTATAGATGATTAAAATTAGTATATGAATTATCTAATAAAAATAGTTATTTGACTTATTCATTATCAAAGTTCTAGCTTTCTTAAATGAACTCCTCTCTTATGATAAAGTTCTTAGAACCATAATTAATCGATAAAGAAGGATTTATCGGATGGTTCTTAAATTGTTTATGATCAAATGATAAGTTATTATAAGGATGATAATTTATTGAGTGTTGGTCATTGTATATCATACGCATTTATTATCCTTGTAAGCAAGAAGTGTGGAGATATTGGTATGACATATAGATGAGATGTAGGAGTACATCTACAAGTGATCAATGTAGCACTCTACTATCAAGAGTAGCTAGCTAAGGCCAATGGATATAAGTGTCCCTCCAACCTATAATCATCACGGTGACTTACAAGCAACTCACTATACTTTGGTACCAACCTACTTATATTTTTAATATAGCAATAAAAGATTTCTAGGCACGGTCAAGTACTTATAAAGTCTGTGCATGAGTCAAGATGGAATTGACCACTCTTGATTAATTTTAGGAAGTGAATGTTTCATTATATTTCAATTTAGCAAAACCTAGGCTTGAGTAATCTTCATGAGGAGTTACGAAATTTGCAAAATTTTGAGACACAATATGGATGACTTGTATGAGTGTTGATAGTTAACTCGATATCATCTTAAGCATTATTGGTTAAAGAGGTGAATTATATGGTAACCATAGACCAGGGTTCTAAGAATGTTGCTTTACATACATTCAACCTATCTGGATGTCGGGTAGCATTGCTAGATGGTCATTTTGATTAGTATAAAAATTGGTTCCTATGCTATCAACTTATGTTTAAACCTATGGGGTCACACACATAAGAAGTTGTTACCTGATCAAATGGTTGATCAATGATTAAAAATCATTTAGTGATCAAATCATCAATGTGATTGATGATCAATCAAGTGCAAGTATTGCAGGAGGATCGATCAGCAATTAGATTACTAATTGGCTCAATTTGATTGAGCAATCAAGCTGAGATCAAGTCTAATTGAATTAAATTTAATTAGAATTAGTTTGGACTTAATTGGATTAAGTCTAATTGATTTATTGGATAAGCTAATTACAATGAAGAACAAGTCCTTGTTCAATTAGGACTTGAGTTCATCTAATTTTTAATTTGATTAAAAATTAAATTAGATTTAAATTTAATTAAATTTAATTTAAATAGGCTCCTAATTAGATTAGAATTATCTTTTAATTAGATTGACTCAATTCTAATTAGAATAAGACTTAAATAGGATTTGATGTAGTCTAAAAAAGAAGAGTCCTACTTAGACTAGGACTCCTCTTCCCTTCCACCAATAAGAAAGCCCACACCACACATTTATTTCTAGAAGTATACATGACTTTTGGGGATTTTCAATTAAAATTGACTTGGTCAAATTCTCAAAGTTGGTTTTGAATAGAACTTTATGTGATGGAGTCCTAGTTCTCAAAATCTCCCTCCCTTCTTCCATGCCACCTATTAATTTTGTGCACCCCTTCTCCTGATTTTTTCTATGCATTGTTCCCTTCTTTTGGATGTTGGGTTCTAGATGTTCATGCCAAAAATTTAGGGGGAGATGTCCAAGAGTTGGACGCCCCCCCGAACTCCTCCTAGTTTCCTTATAGGACTAGGTTTTGACCTAGAACACCAAATAAATAGGGAATGCCTCCTTTCAAGTTTTGTGTGTGAGATCCCTGGTGGTATTCCATAGAAAAAACTAGAAAAGAGAGGAAGGGAGGTGTGGGAGGATGGGGCGCCAATAATCATGGAGGAGAGACCTTCTTTTGGAAATCAATTATTGTTGTCTTGTAGAGACAAAAGTAAGAGAAGATTGTCTTCTCTTGGAAATTTCTTTCAAGATTTTTTCTTTCTTATTTTTGTGAGATTTTAATATGAAAAAAATCTTAAAGAGAGAGAAAGAGAGCGTGGAGGATGGATGCTCCAAATTGTTGGAGCGTTAAGATCTCTTTTGGACATGATTTGATCATATCCTGATGAGAAGAAAGAGAAGAGAAGATGGTCTTCTCTTAGGATTCTTTTAAGAACCTTTTCTGCTCAGTTTTTATATGATTTTTCCATGAGAAAAATTAGAGAGGAAGAGACCTAGAGCATGAAAAAATTCTAGAGGAGAAGGTCTCCTCCTGTCCTGACATGGAGATGTGTTTAGGATATCAATCGTTGATGTCCTGAAAAGAGAAGATGTGTCTTCTCTTAGGATTTTTCATAATCTTTTATTTTATAATTTTTGGAAGATCCAAGGGTTGAATTTTTTTTTCAATCCTCCTTGTATTCTTTGTCTCTTGGAGCATCCAAGAGATCTGAAGAATATTTTTTAAATTAATCATCAGGAAGGATCCATGAGAAGCTAGCACTACAAGTAGATCTTCGTTCGACGAACCTCCAATTTATGTTATAGTCTTGTGTGGATTACTTGTAAAGACTAGACACGCTGTGCTGCTTCAAGCAATAAAGGACAACATTGGTTCAGCTGGATGTTCTCGACCCATGCAAAGGTAAGAGATTCGATCTCTTCTTGACCTAGATATGATCTAGGAATTCTAGAATAGTTCTAGATCTAGGTATTGATTTGATTAATACTAACCATCCTTATTTAATTTTTGGATTTTTGTTTGTATCATGATATGTTGTAGGTCCTAGATGAAGGATTTAGTTATTAGATCACATGCATTAGTAGATTAAATAGTTTAATTTATATCTTCCACTATGTTAGATTTCAAAAAAATTTTGAAATATATGCTTGAAACCCTACATGAAATTGGCTACAAATCTAAGTCCCATATTCTCAAAGTGAGCTTCAATCTTTTGCTAGCCTAAAGGCTTCGTTGGTGGATCAGCTGCATTATCTTTGGTGTCGACTCTCTTGACCTTGACGTATCTTTTCTTGAGGTAATCATGGATGAGATGAAATCGCTGCTCGATGTGCTTATACTTTTGGTGAGACCTGGGCTCCTAAGCAAGAGCTATGGCACCATTGTTGTCACAGTATAGAAAAACGGCATCTGATGGCATCACTCTGAGCTCTATAATAAACTTTTTAAACTAGAATGCTTTTCTTACAGCTTTTGAGGTAGGGATGTACTTAGCTTCCATGGTGGAATCTATTATCACTGTCTACTTGGAACTCTTTCAGCTTACAATACCACTATTGCATAGGAACAGACTTTCAGATGTCGAATTTTGATCATCTGTATCAGATATAGTCAAAGTCTGTATACCCCTAAACTAGAAATTCTCTATTACCAAAGATCAGAAACATATCCTTAGTCCTTCTTAAGTACTTAAGGATATATTTTACAGAAGTCCAGTGCTCTTCACTTGGATTCGACTGGTACCTAGTTGTGACACTCACAACATGAATAATATCAGATTGTGTACATAGTATGGCGTACATGAGGCTCCCTATTGCTGAAGCATAAGGGATCTTGTTCATGCATTCAATCTCTTGAGGTATGTGGGGTTACATCTTTTTGGAGAGATGAATGCCATGTCTGAAGGGCACTAGTCCCCTTTTGGAGTACTCCATGCTGAACCTTTTCAGCACCTCCTCTATGTACATCTTCTATGAGAAGCCCGGCATCCTCTTTGGTCTATCCCTGTAGACCTTAATCCCTAAAATGAATGATGCTTCTTCTAAGTCTTTCATAGAAAACTCTTTAGACAACCATACTTTGATCGAGGTCAATATGAAAATGTAATTCCCAATTAGAAGGATATCATCCACGTACAGTACGAGAAAGCCAAGAGTGCTCCTACTGATCTTTTTTGAACACACAGGGTTCCTCCTCATTCCTGATGAAATCAAATGATTTGATTATATTATTAAAATTAGCATTCCAACTTCAAGATGCTTGCTTGAGTCCATAGATGGACTTTTGCAGCTTGTAGCTTTGTGATCATCATCACTAGATGTGAAATCAAAGGGTTGTTTCATATAGATATCTTTCTCAAAATATCCTTTCAAGAATATTATTTTCATGTCTATCTACCATATTTTATAATTAAAATATGCTGTAATGGCAAGCAACGTGCAGATAGATTTAAGCATGGCCACTGGCGAGAAGATATCCTGATAGTCAATGCCTTTATGTAGACTATATTCTTTCTCCACTAACCTAGCCTTGAATGTCTCCACATTTCCATCTGCACTTATCTTTCTCTTGAAGATTTATTTATACCTAATAGGTACAATACCCACAAGTGAATCTACCAAGGTCCAGACTTGGTTTGAGCACATTGAGTCAATCTTAAACTTCATTGCCTCTTGCCATTTCTCAGAGTCAATATCTAATATCGCCTCATCATAGGTTATGGGATCATCACCATGAACCCCATTTCTCACGAGGAATTTTTTTTCTACATCCTCAGAAATGGTACCTAAGTACCTCTCAGGAGGATGAAAAACCCTATTTAACCTACAAGGTGGAGGAGGTAGTGTGCGGATCGGCTCAAACTGATCGAGTTTCTTAAGTTCCTTGGCTCGTTGCTCTTCAGAGATTTTCTCCTTGAGCCTGATCTGACTTTTGATACCACCATCTTGAACAAATTATTTTTCAGGAAAAATGATGTATCAACTCACAATCACATTGTTGTCTTTCGGATGATAGAACTAATACCCTAACGACTCTTTAGGATATTCGATGAATCGAGCTCTAAGGGACCTTGATTTTAACTTATCCATCTGTTGTCTCTTGACATGGGTTGGATAACCTCAAATTCTGAATGGTTCAGTCTTGGCTTCTTACCATGCCATATCTCATATGGTGTGGTCGGAACAGTTTTAGATGGAACCGTATTCAGTAAGTAAATTGCTGTCATTAAACTATGTCTCCAAAGAAACTTAGGAAGGTCCATGAAGCTCACCATGGATCAAACTATATCTAATAGGATTCAGTTTCTCCATTTTAAAATTCCATTGAGTTAAGGCATTCTAGATGAAGTCCATTGTGAGACTATATCATTATCCTTAAGATAGTCTAAAAATTCTTGACTAACATATTTGCCTTCTCGATTTGATCAAAGAACCATAATGGGCTTTTCAATTTATTTTTCTACTTCATGTTTGAATTTTTTGAACTTTTTAATGGCTTCAGACTTATGTTGTGTCAGACACATACTCATATCAAGATAAATTATCAATAAAAATAATAAAGTAGATAAAATTATCTTTGGCCGGCATATCAAATGGGCCGCACATATCTATATGTACCAGGATAAGTAATTTTATGGTCCTTTCTCCATATCCCATAAAGGGTAGCTTGGTCATTTTGTCTTGAAAGCATGAATCACAAATTGGATATGACTTGAAACTTAACGGACCCATTAATTTGGATTTTTCTAATTTACTAATTTTGTGTTCAACTATATGACCTAGCCTACGATGCTATAAATACTTTTTATTTAGACTATCTCTAGGTCATTTTGATCCTATGGCATTCATGCTATGCTTG
Organism: Cocos nucifera; assembly: GCA_006176705.1. Taxonomy (NCBI): domain Eukaryota; kingdom Viridiplantae; phylum Streptophyta; class Magnoliopsida; order Arecales; family Arecaceae; genus Cocos; species Cocos nucifera. The sequence continues at coordinate 65,454 of QRFJ01005954.1, read as the reverse complement.
ACATTGTTTACAGATACATCTATATATAACTGATAGAGACCGTTAATTAAAAAATTACTCATAATTTTATTTCTTTTAAAAAAATTGTATAGTGGCCCTTAAAGGAACTAATTATATAGGTCTCTCATGCTAGACATGAAATAGAAATCAAATTCTTGTTCGCAGTAGGTACATAATAACAATCTGTAAGAACTAAAAGACTTTTAGATGGTAATTAAAGAGAGTAGGTTTCCATGGCCACAGTAGCAACTCTTTCTCTATTTTTGATGCATAGGATCATCTCGCCATCCCTCAGCCTCCTACTATCATCAAGACCCTACATAGAAGTGCACAAACGAGCACCAGAACAAAAGTCATGCATCCAATTGAATGCAGAAGAAATTTTTAGGTTTATCTTAATGACCAGCATATCTTTAGAAGGTCCATCTCCTGCTTGTTCCTTAGGCTAGCTAGGTAAGCAGGGTAGTTCCACTTCTAATGGTCGTCGGCATTGCAGTGAAAATACTTTTCCTTCTCCATGGCCTTCTTCTTCAGCTCATCCTTCTTCTTCCCTTTAGTCTTCTACTTTTTTGTAGACTTCTTCTTCTTTCCAAAAGACATTCTCTTGAAAAAAGTCCCCTCTATAGCAAGAACTGAGTTCTTTGAACTTTTCAAAGTCTACTCAACAATTATCAACATATTCATCAACTCGACCAAGGTGCATTGCAGCTTATGAAGGGAAAAACCTGTTTCCCAGTTTAGATTCGTTCAAATCTGATTTGACCAAGAGGAATATTTCAAAAAATTTTCTCTTAGATCTAAATTAGATCTAATACTTTTCAAATCTAATTTGATGAATCTAATAAAATAAATTAAATTAGATTTAATTTATACCTTATTCTTGGATAATCTTATTATCCTGTGATGATCCTACTGATTGCTTGAGGTTCTGGATGTAGCCACGTAATCGCCTAGCCTCTATCGGTATCCACTTAGGTAGGATTTGGATATCTCCTCCTTCTCAATCTTTCCTCCAAAGATCAGATCTGGATCTAATCTTGAAGGTCTTCAAAATAATTTTTGAAGATCCGATGTCGTCTCTTGCAGCAGTGCCGACTTCTTCCTTTCTTGTCGCCTTTCTCTTGCCTGGATCGCACCAAACTGAAGCACAAAGCCCCTTGGGCATGGAGAGGAGAGAGAGGATTAGAGGTAGGCATGGAGAAGAGAGGGAGATGGCTATGTGGTGTGGGCAAGGGGAGAATCTCTCTAAACCTAGGTGCAGATAGGGTTTATATAGACCCTACTGCGCCATGTAGTGCCACATCATTCCGACCAATCACGTCTCTTCATGCAATCAGATCTAAATCTAATTGGTGAGATGATATCACCTGATCCAACCAGATGAGAGCCCCTCTCCAACATCCTTAGGTGGTGCCAAGACTAGTCAATGTAGAGTCTTAGGCGCCACCTAAGTTTATTCCATGAAGCAACCTGGAGTCCCATCTATATGGGACTCCAAGCATCATTATCCTTGGGCGCATGCCTCCCTAGGCATGCGCCCCCTCCTTTCTTCTTTCTAGTAGGGAGACAAACCTCCATCTACTCTCCTATGGATGCATGACACATGGGTAGATGTCTAAGTGTCAAAGGTCAATGTTTGACTAAAGTCAAAAGATAAGAATTAGCAGGTGATGAAAAATGACAGCTGTTGTCTCAAATTTATCTCATAAATTAAGACAACTCTTTTTTGATCTGGACAAGCTCTAGTCAGACCAAGTAAAGATACTTAAGTTAGCCCAAACACATTTGGCTCAGTCGAGACAATATTTGATGATTGTTGAAGAAGAACATTAGGCTCAATCATGTGCTAGCATGATTTTCTTAAACCTAATTGAATCTAATTCAAATTAATTAAACTGGATTAGTCCAATTGATGATATTTAAATCTAAACTCTTATTTGTGTGACCCAGTTGATTCAATTCTATATGGTAATGAGATATGTCACGATCTCTATAATTGACATCATTGAAATACCTTCCAATGGATCAAAACTTTTTTGATTTAGACAACTAGAACGATCGATCATCCAAATCATTCTAATTGCTCTCAAAATTTACTAGTGACACCTAGCAGTATATGGTGGTAATTCATCAGAACTAAAAATTAATCTCTCAGTGCAGTTACATGTGTGATTAAGTTCTTTTATCTTGAGCCCCAATCAATTTAGGGTTAAGGTGAACTCGTGAAACCCTAATTTTTGTCATATGAATTAATCATTCGATTCAAGTTCGATGTGAAAACCTTAATAGAAACTCTTTCTATCATTTCACTCTACCATGGCCATGGGCTTATGGACTTGATTCTCATGATCATCATAGGACTGCTCCTCATCTACCGAGGTAGATAGATCCTCTCTTGGTACAATTCAATTCCTATAATGAATATGCTATAGCCAACATACACCTCAAGATTTCGGATGGCTAGGAGATCGAGTCATGGTGTAGTCAAACTATAACACCATCAAGATAAACTATTGATGCATCTCAGATCAAAGAACCAGACACACCACTGTAGCTTTGAGCCAATCTCGATGAGAAGGTAGACTTTCTTATGACTGCTCGAGGTGGTCATGCTCAATGCCCTCATTCTCTAACGAGTACCTATACTCTCGCTTTCGATGTCTCTACACCGTAGACTCAGAACTCATCTACTATAAAGAAGCAATTATACACCAACCTTTCGGATCAACCACCATCCTCATAATGATCCTACGGTCGAGAGCATTTTATGAGTTAATAATGAAAATTCATATCTTAAATTTTCAACTCTTTAAAATAAGAATTATCATTGCCATTAACTTAAAGGATGTATCACAAATACTAAATACACATTATCATAGAAAAAAACTTATTTTATTATTTATAATCAAAATTATAATTTTGCCCTTAGAAGTGTATAATAAGTATCGGTCAATTCTGGCTTTTAGGGCACACATATTTAATAGCTTATTCATTTGGAAGTTCATAATGAACTATCCATATGAATCAGTCAAGGCCACAGGATTACATTAACCTATAGATCCTTGTCCATCAGGATATCGAGGTTCTCAAGCTCTTCTAGGTTCTTGATCATCGCCAAGCAATGATCTTAGACCAACTATCCATCATGCATCTACACCTTAAAGAGTCTTCTCGAGACTTAGTAGCTTGCTTGTTGACCCTCTAAGTAATTTTGATGATGACCAAATATTAAAGCACTTGACTATTGATAAATCTTTTTTTAAGTATTCCAAAGGTCAGAAGAAAGAGAGCTCCATAATCAAAACAAGCAAGAAATCAAATACAATTCAAATTAGGATAAAAAAAGCAATGTTCGATGAAAAATTTCCAATGAACATGGTCTTGGAGCATTTTCGAGATGTCTCCAAAGGTTTTTGAGATGTCATGTGGCTATTGGCATGCTAGCATAGGGCTCTGGCATAGTTTCGATCGGCCTCAAGATGAACTCAAGACTTCTCTATCTCAGAAGAGAGAAACATCATTTCTACGCTCTGAGACTGAAATGTCTTAAAATATTCTCAAGAAGTCTTGAGGTCATGGTGAGACATTTCCATCTAAATCGGGAGGTCTTGATCTCAAGCGATAACTTTTTTCAAAACATAGATTTTTGGGCTGCTAAGAATGAGATGTCCTCTTGGTGCAGAATTTGATTGACGTCGAATCAAGCTGGAGTTGAGAAAGAAGAGGCTGCTGTTGGTGACCTGCAAAATAAAGTCTCATCCAAAGTCAGTGGTGGTGGCTTCTGTAGGACCCTCCGACGATCAAGTTAGCTCTAGAGGGTCTCTTTTATAGACAGAGTCTGTAACAAACATAAAAGTGACAGTCGTAACCATCGGGTAATGAATTGGTCGAGGCCACATGGACTTTTTTTTAGAGAGTAGTATTCATTGTCGTGACATGCTCGTTCATTGGAATTTAATAGTCGAAATTCGAAGAAAGCAGGCATTGGTTGGTAAAGAGCTTTAACATATATCAATTCTAGAGGAGTTTGGACTGCTCTAAGTTGTTTATGAGTGAGTTGATTCATGCCATGTAGAGAGCTGTAGATTAAAAGAGGTTTGACTGAAAGAAATCACCTAGAGGAAATATGACTAGAGGAGATCATCCGGAAGGAATGCTAGTTAAAATCTAAAAATAATCTGGAGAAACTGGAGGAGTTCGATCTAGATAGACTTCTGATGGAGAAGTCTGGCTGAAGAAGATGGAGAAGTCCTGAAGAAGAAGTCTGGAAGGAGTCCGACTGATAGAGAAGTCTACTGAAGTCTGGGAGAGTTTGGCTGAATCTAGGAGTTCGGTTGAAGGAGATGTCTAGGAGGAGTTCAACTGATAGAGAAATCCAGCTGCATGAAAAGTTTGAGAGGAGTTCGACTGATGGAGAAGTTCGAAAGGAGTTCGACTGATGGAGAAGTCTAGCTGAAAGAAAAGTTTGGAAGAGTTCAACTGATGGAGAAGTTCGGCTGCAAGAGAAGTCCGAGAGGAGTTTGACTGATGGAGAAGTTCGACTAAGAGAAGTCCAAGAGAAGTTTGACTGATGAAGAAGTTCGACTACAAGAGAAGTCCGGGAGGAGTTCGACTGATGGAGAAGTTCGACTATAAGAGAAGTCTGGGAGGAGATCGACTGATGGAGAAGTCCAGAAGGAGTTCAACTGATGGAGAAGTGATGATTGAAGCTCTTCTATGATTATAAATTACACTTGACTAAGCATTAGATAGAACTTCGATGGAAGCGGGGTTTACCCCCAATAATAGTCTCCCTGCTCTCAAGTTCGGATTTTGAAGGAAGGGAGTAAAAACATGACTGTCGAAGTTCTTTTCCAGGTTCTACAATTATTGAAAAAAGCAAGGTGTTTTGTCATCTTTCATATTGGCGCCAGAGTCCCTTTAACGCAATCCAACTCGAAGAGATGGATTTTTGAAATTTCCACTGAAGCACTGCTCAAGAAACGACGCCATAAAGGCACTACCTGTCGCCATTCTTTTATCATGATGCTTGGGGCACACGTCACACAAAGAACGATCGAGGGAGATCTACAATCATGATGATTTTGAGCCACTTTCTGCTATTTAAGTCCTTCTTCCTTTTCCAATTCTCATCTTCCTTCCCTTCGAGAGTCCTGGTTCCTTCCTCCTCCAACTTTCATCTTCCTTTCACTCGAGAGTTTTGGTTTCTTCATCCATCCTTCCTGATTTCGGGCGTTCTTCCGCTTGATCTTCATTGTGCTTATCGCTTCTTTGTCCTTCTCGATCGACCTAGGTTAGTTCCATCATCTTTTTTTTAATTATTCTAGCATCCTTTGCTTCTTGTTCTCTTAGTTTTTCTTAAGAAATTTTCTGCATCCTTTGCCTCTTAATTTTTGAGGATTTTTCTTGAATTTAGTTTGATCCGGATGTCCTCCAAAACATTCCAATCTACTGGTTCCTGAAGTTCATCTGGTCCAGCCTTCCTTGACCCCATCCCTGTTATAGTAGTTCGCACTGGAGACATGTCTCATCAACCTTTCATGCTGGATACCATTCCTTGCATCCTGACCCTAAATGATCTTTTCCTAATTAGGATTCAATACGGAATCCCTCAAAAGTATGATCTTGACCTTTCCACATCGAGTGACTGAGCAAGTTCTCCTTCGACTGGTTGATTCTGCCTATATTTAGAAACTCTATGTGCCGGACTCCGACTTTCACTCCCTCCTTTCGTAGTTTTCCTTTTTCAATTTTTGAACATCTTCCTTACCTCCATAGCACCAAATTTTTTTAGGTTTGTGATAGGATTCTTTTTTCTCTGTTGTCTAGCCAAGGTCCATCCAACCATTTCACTCTTTAGAAACTTCTATACTTTCAAGCGCTATCCTTCTGTGAAGGACTGGTGGTACTTCTTCCTCTAGTTCGACAAGAAAGGGTTACTAAAAGGTGCTCCTTCTTCCATTCATAACTGAAAGAAAAAATATTTTTTTATGCACTGTCCGATCTTGCTATTAGATCTTTCTCATTAGGGTCATATTAGAGAGTCAGTTCACTAAGCTCCTAGCTTAGATAGTGCCGACCTTGATTCCTCTAACAAACTCAAAGCGTACAGAGCTCCTCTTCTTTCAATCTTCTAAAGGAATAGAACTTGTTTAACCTGGGTTTGAGTCTCCTTGACCCTGCCGATATATTTTTTTACTTTTTGAATTCACTCAGTTTCATATTTGTGTACTATCACTGATTGTGATTCCTTTTTTATTGTAGAAATGGATACTGAAGCTGCCATGATGCTTGCAATGAGGCTTTACACTCATAAGAGAAAAGAAAAAGCACCAGGTGGTAGTTCGAAGAGGGTGACAATCGATGCTTCAAGCTCCGTGGCCCCTGCTATCACTGCTGCTACTTTCGAGGTTGCTGCTAGTGTCGAGGTTCTTCCAACTACCGAGGTCAGCATTGTTTATGTGGATTCCATGCCCTCTGTGTCCCCAGGCCCTTGCAGTGGGGATCAAGCTCTGAAGCTTTCTACTGAGAGAGAGATGAGGGAAGAAAAGAAGAAAAAGAAAGCTGTCATGAAGACACTCCATAAGGCTCACTTTAGTGAGCTGAATGATGACAGCAATGAATCAAGAGAGGATCCTTTCAATGACCTGGAGATTGTCCAAACTTTAACTGATAAATTTGCCATGCTGGAGGTGGTGGACCGCATGGCTAACCTTGAACCATGGTAGCTTGTCTGGGGTTCTCTCAGAATCCTCCTCAAGGTAATTGCTTCATTTCCCAACTTCTTCTCTTGTCTTCTGCTTTTCCTTCTTTTCTCTTCTCTCGTTCTTCTTTCTTTCCTTTCATTTTTTTTTTAACATCGATCATTTGCTGTAGTCAGCTCACCAAATGCTCGTCCACATCAAGAGGGCACACTGTCTAGAGGCAGAGGCAGAGAAGGTCCAGGAGGATCTTTGAGCCAAGGTCAGTCACCTTCAAGAAAAGGTCGGTGAGGTTGAGCATCTTGTGGAGGAGAAGATGATAGAAATTAGAAGTCTCCATGGTGCGCTCAGGAAGGAGGAGTTTGTCTCAATCAGACTTAAGGCTGCACTGGCTCTAGAGGAGGAAAGGAAGAAAGAAGCTGAGATCAAAGTTGCTGAATTAGAAGCTCGAATGGCAAAGTCGATCTCGAAGGTGATGATCTGGGCCGTGGAAGAGTTCAAAGCCTCTTCCAAAATGAGGAACCTGAATGTCGAGTTCGGCCAGCAGGCGTTCATTAAAGATTTTGAGATTTGTAAGGGTCGAGTTGCCCAAAAATTTTTTGAGCTTGACCTAAGCTTTTTGGAAGAAGAGGAGGCTGCCGATGGGGAAGCCAAACCATCCATTGCTATAGTCGATCCTTCTCCTACCAGAGAGATCGTAGAACCTTTCGAACCTACTATTAAGGAGCCCGAATCCTTTGAACCACCAGCCAAACTTCCTCTTATGTTTGCAGCTACTGCAGGAGCATCAAGTTCCCCTACTGCTTCCCTTCTCGAGGTTGGGAGCTTTTAGTTATTTTATTTTTTTATTTCATCCTGTACTTGAAAAAACTTTTATCAATGAAAGTAAGACTTCTTTTTATCAATAGCTTAGAATTTCTTTCATATGTTGGATGCAGTCTCCCACCAATGTCGAGTTGCTACCTCAAAAAATTTCTTTAAAATCAGTAATTAAGAGTTTGAAGAGAAAAATTCATCACCTGAGGAAAAAACTAAAAAGGATAAAAGACGAACTCCAATGATCCAAAAAAAATGCTTCGAAAATGATGATTGAAGTAACTCACCTCCGTAAATTACACATGAAGGATTCCGTGAGCTTCAGCATTAATAAGGATAATTTTGAGAAGGAGTTAGTGAAGTTTAAGAAAAGCATCAATGATAAGTCTGGGATGTTGACCACAAAGATCAGCTCTCTCAAAGTTGAACTTGATTTGGCGAAAGAGACAATCCGATTGTTGGAGGGGAGTTCATCATGGTCTTATGATAAGTCGAGACATGATTGGGACTGGTTGAAAAAATCTTTCGAGCTCTAGAGGCAGCTTCATGATGTTGAAGCTTGGCACGATAAGTGCAGGACTGATTATAAGGAGAAAATGAGTAGGCTTGAAAGTGAGCTCAAATTGGCGAATGAAGAGGTGGCTCATCTTCCAAGGCAATTACATGATAATCAGTAGGTTGGTGCTGATAAAGAGTCAGAACAGGTTATTTTTCTGAGAGAATCCTTCCACGGTCTTTTATTTGCATACGAGAAAGATAAGGCCGAACTCCAATAGTTGAAGATCAAGATGGTATACGAGCATCAAGCTATGAAGGATGCGGAGGTTGAGTCGGTGGTTCTGAGGAGGCAGTTGAGAGAATCCGAAGATAATTATCAACAAGCTGATAGAATATATATGGAGAGTCTACTAAGGAAGAAAGAACTTGAGGAAGAGATAGTCAGTTTAAAGAAATCTTTGGTGATGGCCAGCAGCCCAAAGTCTGAGGGATCATATCCTTCTTACAGCTTTGTCCTTTTCCTCCTTGTTTTTGTGACCGATCTTATAGACCTTCATTTTGTAACAATTCTAACTTTAATCAAGAAATACCTTTCTTAATTATTTTTCTATTTCATTTCTTCGCTTTTCTCCTTTGTTTTGTCTTTTGTTGGAATAATCATCAGAAAGTAGCTTTTTTCCTATCTTTTCATGATCGAAGATCTTTATTTGTATCAGGACGATGTTAGGACGATGTTGTCTTTTTGTTTCCAGCTTAGTTGATTTTTCTTGATCCTTTTGTCATGACGAAATCCTTACTTATTCTTGATGAGATTGGTTTTTGCTTTTGCCATGATGAGATTTTTCTTTTGTCTCAAGCAATCAGAGGTCTTTGATTTGCTCATATTAGGACGAGGTTCTCCTTTTGTTAATGGGGCTACAGTGACATGGTCAAGCCATTGATAGGTCTTCTCCTCTCCTCCTATTTTTAAAAACTGGAGGTCTTTGGTTTGCTCATGTTAGGGTGTGGTCCTCCTCCTGTCCCTAACATGGCAGTAGGGGCACAAATGGGTCGTTGAATGGACCTCTCCCCTCATCCCATCTTAAATTAATGAGGCCTTCGACTTCGCTCAAGTTAGGACGTGGTTCTCCTTCTATTTCTAATAAGGCTGTAGGGGTACAAATGGGCCATTGAATGGGCTTCTCCCCTCATCCCATCTTAAATTAATGAGGCCTTCGACTTTGCTTAAATTATGATGAGGTTCTCCTCCTGTTCCTAATAAGGAAGTAGGGATACAAATGGGCTATTGAATGAGCCTCTCCCCTTATCCCGTCTTAAATTAACAAGACCTTCGACTTTGCTCAAGTTAGGATGAGGTTCTCCTTCTATTCCTAACAAGACTGTAGGGACAGAAATGGGCCATTAAATGGGTCTCTCCCCTCATCCCATCTTAAATTAACGAGGCCTTCGGACTTTGCTCAATTTAGGATGAGGTTCTCCTTCCATTCCTAACAAGACTGTAGGGGCACAAATGGCCCGTTGAATGAACCTCTTCCCTCATCTCATCTTAAATTAACGAGACCTTCGATTTGCTCATTTTAGGGCGAGTTTCTCCTCTTGTCCCTATAATGGAAATAGTGGCACAAATGGACCGTTGAATGGGCCTCTCCCTTCCTCCTATCCTAAATAACCAAAGATCATCGACTTGCTCATGTTAGGATGAGGTTCCCCTCCTATCCTTGTCATGACAATAGGGGCGCAAATGGACCATTGAATGGGCCTCCTCCTCTCTTCCTGTCTTAAATTACCGAAGGCCTTTGACTTGCTCATGTTAGGAAAAGATTCTCCTCCTGTCCCTACCATGGCAATAGGGGTACAAATGGGCCATTGAATAGGCCTCTCCCCTCCTCCTATCTTAAATAATCGAAGATCTTCGACTTGCTTATGTTAGGACAAGGTTCTCCTCCTATTCCTAATAAGGCTATTGGGGCACAAATGGGCCATTGAATGGGCCTCTCCCCTCATCCCGTCTTAAATTAACGAGGTCTTCGACTTTGCTCATGTTTAGACAAGGTTCTCCTTCTATTTCTGACAAAACTATAGGGGCACAAATGGGCCATTGAATGGACCTCTTCCTTCATCCCATCTTAAATTAATGAGGCCTTCGACTTTGCTCAATTTAGAATAAGGTTCTCCTCTTGTTCCTAACAAGGCTGTAGGGGCACAAATGGGCCGATGAATGGACCTCTTTCCTTATCACATCTTAAATTAATGAGGCCTTCGATTTGCTCATATTAGGGTAAGGTTCTTCTCCTGTTCCTATCATGAAAATAGGGGCACAAATGAGCCATTGAATGGGCCTCTCCCTTTCTCCTATCTTAAATAATCGGAGATCATCGACTTGCTCATATTAGGATGAGGTTCACCTCCTATCCTTATCATGGCAATAGGGGCACAAATGGATCGTTGAATGGGCCTCTCCCCTCTTCCTATCTTAAATTACCAAAGGTCTTCGACTTGATCATATTAGGGCAAGGTTCTCCTCCTATCCCTAACGTGGCAGTAGGGGTACAAATGGGCCATTGAATGGGCCTCTCCCCTCCTCCTGTCTTAAATAATCAGAGGACTTCGACTTGCTCATGTTAGGATGAGGTTCTCCTCCTATTTCTAACATGACAATAGGAGCATAAATGGGCTATTGAATGGGCCTCTCAACTCCTATCTTAAATAATTGGAGGTCTTCGACTTGCTCATGTTAGGATGAGGTTCTCCTTCTGTTCCTAACATGGCCACTTTTGATTACTTCTTTCCTATCATCACATAGCTTTTGCATCAAGAAATAATAATGTTGAAATGGAAGAGTTTTATTAAAGAAAAATTACTGATAGTACATTCTCAAATTTTTTGAATTTTAAGCTCATGGGAGTGTTGTTCCTCCTGAAAGAAAAACCTAGTTTTTCGGATAAGGTTCCTTCATATATGATTGGATCAAGAGAGATATTTTAAAAATTTTTCTCTTAGATCTAGATCAGATCTAAGATTTTTCAGATCTAATATTATTGATCTAATAAAATAAAATAAAATAAAATTAAATTAAATTAAATCTAATTTAATTTTATCTTATTGCTGGTAATCTAATTATCCTATGATGATCCTGATGTCTGCCTGAGGTTCTGGATCTAGCCACGCAAGTGCCTGGCCTCTATCGGTATCTACTCAGATAGGATCTAGAGATATCATCGTTCTTTATTACTTCTCTAAAAATTAGATCTGGATCTGATTTTGAAGATCTTCAAAACTCTTTTTGAAGATGTGAGTTGTCTCTTGCAGCAGTGCTACCTTCTTCCTTTTCCTGTCGCCTTTATCTTGCTTGGATCGCACCAAACTTATGCTAAAAAATTCTTGGGCATGGATAGGAGAGAGAACACCTGAAGGTGGCATGGAGGAGGAGGAGGAAGAGGGGCAGCCTTGTGGCATGGAAATGGGTCAAGCATCTTTGATCATGGCACAGATAGGGTTTTTATAGACCCTATTATGCCATGTAGTGCCACATCATCCCAGCCAATCATGGCTTTCTGTGCAATCAGATCTAAATCTGATTGATGGGATGACATCATCTAATCTAATCAGATGAGGGCTCCTCTGAATTATCCTTAGATGGTGCCAAGACTGGGTCAAAGCAGTCTTCTAGGCGCCATCCAAGTAGAATCCCTGAAGCAACTGGAGTCCCATCTATATGGGACTCTAGATGCTTTATCCATGGGCGCACGCCTCCCTAGGCATGCATCCCTATCCATCTAGTTTTTAGCGGGTGGACTGGTCCAGGAACTCTCTCCTATGATGGCTTAACACATGGATAAATGTCTAAGTGTCAAAGGTCAAAGTTTGACCAAATGTCCGAAACAGGATTTAGCAAGTGATGAAAAATGGTAGGTGTTGTCTCAAATTCATCTCATAAATTAAGACAACCTTTTTCTAACCTGGACAAGCTCTAGTCAGACCAAGTAAAGGTACCTGAGTGAGCTCAAACACATTTGGCTCAATCGAGATAAACTTTAATGATAATTAAAGGAAAACATTAGGCTCAATCTTGTGCTAGCATGATTTTCTTGAACCGAATTGAATCTAATTCAAATCAATTAAACTGGGTTAGTCTAATTGATGATAGTAAGATCAAAACCCTTATTTATGTGATCCAGTTAGGTTCAGTTTTGTATGGTAATGAGATATGTCATGATCTCTATCAGATATCGACTTTCGATCATCTATATCGAACATAAAATCCAAGTCTGTATACTCTTGGACTTTGAGTTCTCTATTACCAAAAATCAAGAATATATCCTTAGTTCTTAAGTACTTAAGCATACATTTCACAAAAGTCCAGTGTTCTTCTTCTAAATTTGACTGATATCTGCTTTTGACACTCATAACATGAGCTATATCAGGTCATGTACATAACATGGCATACCTGAGACTTTCTATTATAGAAGCATAAGAGATCTTGCTCATGCGTTCAATCTCCTCTGGTGTGTTGGGACACATTTTCTTGGAGAGATGAATGCCATGTCTGAAGGATACCAATCCTCTCTTGGAGTTTTTCATGCTAAACTTCCTCTATGTACATCTTCTATGAAAGACCTAGCATCCTATTCGGTCTATCTCTATAGACTTTGATTCCAAGAATGAAGGATGCTTCTCCTAGGACTTTCATGAAGAATTCTTTAGATAACCATGTTTTAACTATGGTCAACTTGAAAATATCATTCTCAATATGGAGGATATCATCCACGTATAGTACGAGGAAGATAATAGCGCTCCCACTGACCTTTTTAAAAATATATGGTTCCTTCTTGTTCTTAATGAAACCAAACAATTTGATCACATCATTAAAACAAGTATTCTAGCTACGACATGTTTGCTTAAGTCCATATATGGATCTCTGCAGCTTGCATACTTTATGATCAGTATCACTGGATGTGAAATTCAGTGACTGTTCCATATAGATATCTTTCTCAAGATATTCATTTAAGCATGCCATTTTCACGTCCATTTGCCATATTTCATAATCGAAATAGGCTATAATAGCAAGTAATGTGCGAATAAATTTTAGCATGGCTACTGACGAAAAGGTATCCTATTAGTCAATGCCTTCGTACTGACTATAATCTTTTGCCACTAATCTAGCTTTGAATGTCTCTACATTCCCATCTGTACCAATCTTTCTCTTGTAGATTAATTTACACCCAATAGGTACTATACCTTCTGGTGGATCTACCAAAGTCCAGACTTGGTTTGAGTGCATCAAGTTAATTTTTGACTTCATTGCCTTTAACCATTTCTTAGAGTTGATATCTAATATCGCCTCATTATAGGTTTTGGGATCATCAACATGAACTCCATTACCTACGAGGAATATTTTCTCTACTTCCTCTTAAATAGTACCTAAGTACCTCTCAGGGAGACGAAAAACTCTTTCTGATCTTCGAGATGGAGGAGGTAGTGATTGTATTGGCTCAACCTAATTTGGTTCCAAAGGGTCCTTAGCTCTTTGCTCTCGGGAGACTTTCTCCTCTAGCTTGATATGCTTTCCAATGACGCCATCTTGAATAAACTATTTTTTAAGAAAGATGGCATGTCGACTTACAATCACATTATGATCTTTTGGAGTATAGAAATAATATCCTAATGACTCTTTAGGATATTCTATGAATCAAGCTCTAAAGGACCTATAGTCTAACTTCTTCGCTTGTTGTCTTTTGACATGAGCCGAACAACTCCAAATTCTAAGATAACTCAGACTTAGTTTCTTACCATGCCATATCTCATACGGTGTAGTAGAAATGGTTTTAGAAGGAACCTTATTCAGTAAATATATAGCAGTTAACAAACTGTGCCCCCAAAAAAAATCAGGAAGGTCTGTGAAGCTCATCATAGATCGGACCATATCTAATAGGGTCGGTTCCTCCATTTGGAAATCCCATTGAGTTGAGGTGTTCCAAGTGGAGTCCATTGAGAGACTATGCCATTCTACTTGAGATAGTCCAGGAGTTTTCGATTAAGATATTTACCTCCTCGATCTGATCGAAGAATCTTAATGGATTTTTTAGTTTGCTTTTCTACTTCATGTCTGAATTTTTTAAACTTTTCAAAGGCTTCAAACTTGTGTCTCATAAGATGCATATACCCATACCGAGATAAATCATCGATGAAGGTTATGAAGTAGAAAAAATTATCTCTAGCCGGCACATCAAATGGGCCGCATACATTAGTATGTACTAGGAAAAGTAAATCCTGTTGCCCTTTCCTTATGTCCTATAAAAGGGAGTTTAGTCATTTTGCTATGAAGATATGATTCACAAATTGGATATGACTCGAAAGTCAATGGACTCAATAGTCTGATTTTCTCTAATTTGTTAATCATATCTTCTACTATATGACCTAGTCTAAGGTGCTATAGATACCTATCATTTGGACTATCCCTGGATCATTTTGATTTTATGGTATTCATATTTTGCTCGATATTAAAAATAGATACATCAATATATAATTGATAAAGATCGTTAATAAGAAAACCACTTGTAATTTTTCTTTTTTCATAAAAAATGTTATAATGGTCCTTAAGAAAACTAATTACATAGCCTTCTAGTGCTAAACATGAAATAGAAATCAAATTCCTGTTTGCTGTAGGCACATAATAACAATCCTTAAGTACTAAATCTAAACCAGATGGTAGTCGAAGAAGATAGGTTCCCATGACCATAGCAGCAACCTTTACTCCATTTCTAACACGTAGGATCATCTCACCATCCCTTAGCCTCCTGCTATCCTCAAGACCCTGCATGGAAGTGCACAAATGAGGACAAGAGCCAGAGTCAAGCACCCAACTAGTTGTAGAAGAAATCATAAGGTTAGATTCAATAATGAGCATACCTGCAGAAAGATCTGTCTCCTTTTTATTCTTTAGGATGGCCAGGTATGTAGGGCAGTTCTACTTCCAGTGGCCGTTAGTATTGCAATGGAAATACTTTCCTTTATTAGCGGCCTTCTTCTTCAGCTCTGCGTTCTTTTTCTTTCCTCCTTCCACCTTCTGCCTTTTCACAGACTTCTTCTTTTCAAAAGACTTTCTCTTGAAAGAAGTCCATTCCATAGCAAATATTGAGTCTTTAGAACCTTTCATTGAAAGCTCAGTAGTAACTAGCATGTTCATATGCTCGACCAGAGTATTTTGATGTTTATGCATATGGTAGTTCATGATGAACTGCCCATATGCATCAGTCAAGGATTGCAGAATTATATGATTCTGTAGATCTAGGTCCAACTTTACTCTGAGCTTCTCAAGCTCTTCTAAGTCCTTGATCATCATCAGACAATGATCTTGGACTGACTGTCCATCATGCATTTTAGCCTTGAATAGTCATTTAGTGATCTGATATTTGGCTGCACATCTCTATTCACCAAACATCTCTTGTAGGTGAGCCAACATTTGGTGGACAGTCATGATATCTTCATGTTGGTGCTGAAGCTCATCAGACATTAAGTCCAACATGTAGTATTTGGCTTC
The DNA here is from genome assembly GCA_006176705.1 of Cocos nucifera. Lineage (NCBI taxonomy): Eukaryota > Viridiplantae > Streptophyta > Magnoliopsida > Arecales > Arecaceae > Cocos > Cocos nucifera. The sequence goes on along the minus strand of QRFJ01005954.1, from coordinate 49,899 downwards.
GTTATCTTCATCCATCCACTTGTCAAGAGACGCTCTCTATTTAGTAGATGGATGAGCTGGTAAGATGGGAGGATCCTGATCCAATACATGAGTTAACTTCTCAAAACCCAAAATGATTTTGAGGTTCCACAGCCAATCTTTATAATTAGGTCCGATCATGGGTGTCCAAGATACATGCTAGTGGGTTGGATGCAGACATTTTACTTTTTCTATAGAGAGTCAAAGTTTGTAGTTAGATATTATAATTAAGACTTGACTAATTTACTTAAGAATTTAATTTTTAAACAAATTAGCTCCCATTATTTTTTTGGATCCCTACACTCCCTCTGTAGAGATGCAAAAATCTCCATGATTTTAGATTTTTAATGGGTGGTGTATTCCCACCAACTGACTCATCACCTCACCTAATAGTTATTGGTGATGGATTAGCTAATGAGTGGATAACTCTTGTCCAATGATTCTCTAATCATGGTGAATCCAAACTTGATCTCTAATTTATGAATCTCACCGTGCCTAGAATATTGATTGACTCCTTAGTTAAGTCAGACCCACCATTTGCATAGATTGAATTTCTAATTGGGTCTCTTACCGTATCCAAAATATTGAGCCCAATTTATCATTTAGCCCATAGCATCCAATGCCTAATAGACATGGTTGCATCTTCCTAGTGCAACTGAACCACTATGACCAGCTGAGAACAATCAACCTCGAGAAGGGCCCACATATCTACAATGGTGGAAGACCTTAGACTTAATCTTTTCCTAGGAAGATTTGATTTAGGTCTCTTTAAATTTAACTTACAATGCCATAACAATTATGACTAACCTAGTGGCATGGGTTAGCTTAGATTGTTAACCACCTTAGTTCAAGACTAGTCGACAAATATGGTTAGGTAAGTGAGATCGATGGAAGGGATATGCCATTAACTCGATAAGAACACATTCGAGTCAAGTAGCTCCCCATTAAAAACCAGTCGATCGTATCTACCAGACTTACCTTAGACACCAAATTATTAAGCTAGAATCAATTAGGTTAACCTACAATCCAGACTCTAACCACTGAGCCTAATTAGATCTTAGCTTGATCGATCACTCATATGATTCGATCTTGATCCAAACTTAATCCTATTAGGCTAGTCAATTTAAGCACTCTTGATCCCATCTAACCAACTCTTGATTCGGTGTGATCAACTGCTAGATCTAATTGAGCTACCCAAGTTCGAACCCAATTTTATGAATATATCTTAAATCTAAAAATTCTTAATTTTTAGATTGAACATATTTCATAATCTTAATTCTTAATTAATTTTAGGGTTCACAAACAAAACATATAAATAAAATTCTTGTATTTCAGGATCTAGAATTTTATAGAAAATAAGTTTTAGATTTTTGATTAAGGACGATCGTGCAGCACCCCTACACATCATAAGAACACCCCATCGAATTGAAGGAGAGGGCATTTAAACCCTACTTTATTCTTATGATCGGACAGCCAAGGGGATCGCCTTAATCAAAAATATGAAAACTACAAAACTAGTTAGATCTACATCATATATCTCATATATAAAAAATTAATCTAACTATAAACATGTTTTGCATACATCTTCATATATCATATCATATATATTTTTAGATCTAAATTATCTCATAATTATCTAAAAAATCAAATTTAGATTGATTATGTCAAATTAAAATCTATTCTAGATAATTATATAGAACTATTCTACAACTAGTCTAAACATGTATTCATCATCCATCATACTCATATGGACAAAAATTAAATAACTTTATTTTTTATTTTTTAGATCTTATTATAATATTTATAACATTAAAAAATAGTAAATAAATAAATCTAAAAATTATAACTAATTAAATTAAATTATGATCATGCTATACTATACATAGAACAATTCTATTCTACAACTAGTCATGCATCTTATACAACTTAGATCTAAATTATTTAATTTTTTTAATTTTTAATTTTAGATCTAATCACATCTAATGTGATATCTAAAATTATCAAATTATTAGATCAAAATTAAAATAAAATTAGATCTAATGGAAAATGCAACCTTGGCTCTGATACCAATTGAAGGAGAAATCTAATTTTTCGGATCAGGTTCATTTAGATCTGATTGAATCAAGAGAGATATTTCAAAATATTTTTTTTTAGATCTAGATTAGATCTAAAACTTTTTAGATCTAATATTAATGATCTAATAAAAAAATAAAATAAAATAAAAAATAAATTAAATCTAATTTAATTTTACCTTGTTGCGGATAATCTGATTATCCTATGATGATCTTGATGTCTGCCTAAGATTTTGGATCTAGCCATGCAAGTGCCTGATCTCTACTAGTATCCACTCAGGTAGGATCTAGAGATCTCTTCCTTCTTTGTCACTTCTCCAAAAATCAGTTCTGGATCTGATTTTGAATATTTTCAAAACTCCTTTCAAAGATGTGAGTTGTCTTTTGCAGCAATGCTGCATTCTTCTTTTTCCTATCATCTTTCTCTTGCTTGGATCACACCAAACTTGTGTCCAAAAATTTTTGGATGTGGATAGGAGAGAGAACACCTAAAGGTGGCATGGAGGAGGAAGAGGGGCAATCTTGTGGCATGGGCAATGGGTCAAGCATCTTTGATCTTGGCGCAGATAGGATTTTTATAGATCCTGTTGCGCCATGCAGTGCCACATTATCCCGACTAATCATGACTTTCTATGCAATCAGATCTAAATCTGATTGGTGGGATGACATCATCTAATCCAATCAAATGAGTGCCCCTCTGAATCATCCTTAGATGGTGCCAAGATTGGGTCAAAGCAGTCTTCTAAGCACCATCTAAGTAGAATCTCCGAAGCAATCGGAGTCCTATCTGTACGAGACTCTAGATGCTTTATCCATAGGCGCACGCCTCTCTAGGTGTGCACCCCTTACCCATCTACTTTTTAGTAGGTGGACTAGTCCAAGAACTCTCTCCTATGATGGCTTGACACATGGGCAGATGTCTGAGTGTCAAAGGTCAATGTTTGACCAAATGTTCAAAATAGGATTTAGCAGGTGATGGAAAATGGTAGGTATTATCTCAAATTCATCTCATAAATTTAGACAATTCTTTTTTGATCTAGACAAGCTTCAGTCAGATCATGTAAAGATACCTAAGTGAGTCCAGACACATTTGGCTTAGTCGAGACAAACTTTAATGATAATTAAAGGAGAACATTAGGCTCAACCATGTGCTAGCATGATTTTCTTGAATCTAATTAAATCTAATTTAAATCAATTGAATTGATTTAGTTTAATTGATGATATCCAAATCGAAACTCATGTTTGTGTGACTTAGTTAGGTTCAGTTCCATATGGTAATGAGATATATCGTGATCTCTATCGTCGACATTATCGAAACACCTTTTGATGGATCAGAACTTTTCTGATTCAGACAACTAGTATGATTAATCATCTAAATCATTCTAATTACTCTCAAAATCTATCAATAACACCTAGCAGCATATGCTGGCAATCCATCAGAACTAAAAATGAACCTCTCAGTGTAGTTACCTATGTGATTAAGTTCTTCTATCTTAAGCTCGGAGTGGATTTGGGTTAAGGTAATCTCGTCAAACCCTAAAATCCTAAAATCCGTCATATGATTAATCATTCGATTCAAGTCTAATGTGAAAATCTTAATAGAAACTTTTTCTACTATTCACTCTGTCATGGCCATGGGCTTATAGACTTGATTCTCATGATCATCATAGGGCTACTCCTCATCTATCGAGGTAGATAGATTCGCTATTGGTGCAATCCAATTCCTACAATGAACATGCTATAGCCAACATACACCTCAGGATTCTAAATGGCTAGAAGATCGAGTCATGGTGTAGTCAAACTATAGCACCCTCAAGGTGAACTATCGATGCACCTCAAGTCAAAGAATCAGACACACAACTGCAGCTTCGAGCCAGTCATTGATGAGAAGGTAGACTTCCTAATGACTATTTGAGGTGGTCAAGCTGAGTGCCCTCGTTCTCTAACAAGTATCTATACTCTTGCTCTGGTGTCTCTATACCATACACTCAAGACTCATCTACTATAAAGAAGCGATTGTACACCAACCTTTCGGATCAATCACCATCCTCATGATGATCCTACGGTCAGGAGCATTTTATGAGTTAATAATGAAAATTCATGTCTTAAATTTTCAACTCTTGAAAATAAGAACTATCATTATCATTAACTCAAGGGATGTATCATAGACACTAAATACACATTATGATAAAAAATAATTTATTTTATTATTTATAATCAAAATTATAAGTTTTTTTTAGAAGTGTATAACAAGTGTCAGCCAATTCTGGCTTCTAGAGCACACATATCTAACACCTCCAAGCTCCTTCACGTGATAAGTTTCGAGCTGGATGACCTTCTCATGGGCCTTTCCAATTTAGAGCAAGGTTTTCTTTATTCTGAGATTGTGAAATAGCTGCTCGTCGAAGTACGAAGTCTCCCACTTTAAATATTCTATCTTTGACTTTTGAATTATAGTAGCGAGCTATTTTTTGCTTGTAGGCTGCCATCCGAACTTGAGCTTTTTTTTATTTTTCTTCCACTAAGTCGAGGTTAGCCCTTAGGTCCTGTGAGTTGTACTACTCATTGAATGTCACGACTCGTGCTGATGGGAGTTTAAGTTCTATCGGGATGATAGCTTTAGTTTTGAAGGCCAAAGTGAATGGAGTTTCTCCTATTGGCAATCTTTGGATAGTTCGGTAAGCTCAGAGCACATGATAGAATTCATCTATCCAGATTCCTTTTGCCCTCTCAAGCCTTGCTGGTTCTATTAGTTACTTTGACCTCTTCATTTGCCTATGGGTGAGCCACTAATGTAAAATGGTGGGAGATATTCAGATCTTCATAGAATTTGGCAAATCTCGCTCTAGCAAATTATCGTCCATTATCTATTATGAGGGTCTGAGGTAGGCCGAATCTATAAACAATCGACTTTCAGATGAAGTCCTGCACTTTCGCTTTAGTTAGTTTTGCCAGAGGTTCCACTTCAACCCACTTTGTGAAATAGTCTATTGCCACCAAGAGAAACATTCGTTGTCCGGATGACATTGAAAAAGGTCCGAGCATATCCATTTTCCATTATGCAAATGGCCATGGGGCACTCAGGGGAGTATGTTTGGAGGCTGGCTATCTTTGGATGTTTGCATTTCTTTAGCAGTGGTCATATTTTTTGACATATTTCATAAAATCATGGTACAAGATCGGCCAATAGTAACCTTGCCAAAGTAGTCTTTGTGATAAAGATCTGACCCCTACATGATTTCCATAGATTCCCTCGTATACTTTCCATAATGCAAAATCAGCTACTAAAAGTTGGAGACATCTCAAGAGCGGTAAAGAATACGATCTTTTATATAGCTTGCCTTCATACAGAACATACCGGAAGGCTTGGTTTCTGAGTTTTCAAGCTTCTTTCGAATTATAAGAAAGAACTCCATCTTTAAGATAGATGACCAATGGATCAATCCAACATGGCTCATGATCGATTTGCATTATAGATTATGGTTCCTCCGAACTTGGGCATTTTAGAACTTCAAAGAATACTTTCTTAGGTAGTTCAGTCAGGGCTAAAGTGGCCAGTTTAGAGAGAAGGTTGGCTCTAATATTTTCTACCCTTGAAATCTGTTGGATGTTAAAACTGTTGAAGGTCGGAATCAAGTTCTTCACTTTCTCAAGATATTTCATCATGCTTTCCTCCCGTGCTTCCTTACTATCGCTAACCTATTCGACCACTAGTTGGAAATCACTGTAAACTTGGAGTCGATCTGCTTTTAATTCTTTAGCTATCTTTAACCCAGCGATCAACACTTCATATTTGGTCCCATTATTAGTTGCAGAAAATTCAAAGCATAGCGCATATTTGGTGATGATCCCCTCCAGGTTAACTAAGATCAGCCCTATGCCTGCACCAGAAGCGTTGGATGAGCCATCCACATATAGGGCCCAGAAATCTTCGAGGAGATCGACTCTTTCTTCAGAGGAGCTCAGCTATAACCATGAAATACTGGTTTCATTTTGTTCAAGCCTGGCTTCATCCAGAATGGTGCATTTCACTACAAAATCTGCCAATATTTGCACTTTGACTGATGGTTGAGGTTGGTAGTTAATGTTGAATTCAATAAACTTAATTGTCCATTTTGCTATTCTCCTAGAGGCATCTGTTCGATGAAGAACTACCTTGATTGGTTGATCAGTAAGGAAGATTATGGTGTGCCCCTGAAAATAAGATCGGAGTTTTTAGGCTACAATTAATAGAGCATAAGTTAGTTTTTCTAACTTGATATAGCTAATCTCGACATCTCTCAAGACCCGACTTATGTAGTAGATCATCGCTATACTTTCACTACTTCTTTAACTATGACTGCTGCTAGAGCTACTGGAGAGACCACTAGGTATACAAATAGTTCATCTCCAGGTTCGAGCTTGGCTAACAGGGTAGGTGAGCAAAGGTAGTCCTTGAGCTCTTTAAAGGCTCGTTGGCATTCGGTGGTCAAGCAGAAGTCCTTTGGTTGCTTGAGAACCTAAAAAAGGAAGATGCATCGCTCGACTAACCTTGAGATGAAGCGGTTCAGGGCTGCCACCTTTCTAGTCAGGTGCTGAACTTTTTTGATGGATTTAGAAGCCATCATCTCTTGAATGGCTCAAATCTTCTTTGGATTTGGATTAATCCTGTGTCTTGACACCATGAACCCCAAGAATTTTTCTGAAGTCACACGGAAGGTGCATTTGGTTGAATTCAACTTCATCTTATATTTTTGAAGGGCATCAAAAGTTTTCTCAAGGTTGGCAATGTGATTTATTGAAATTCGGCTCTTGATAAGCATGTCATCTACATATACTTCCATGTTGCAGTCGATTTGCTCCTTGAAGATCTTATTGACCAAGCGCTGGTATGTTTCTCCTATATTTTTGAGTCCAAAAGGCATAACTCTATAATAGTAAAGACTATGATCAGTAATAAAAGCAGTTTTCTCCTCATCCTCTAGCACCATCCAGATTTGATTATAGTCCAAGAAGGCATCCATGAAAGTGAGGAGCTCATGGCCCGAAGTTGCATCCACCAGCTGATCAATTCTGGATAGAGGGTAACTATTTTTTGGATAGGTTTTGTTCAATTTTTTGAAATCTATGCATATTCTCCATTTGTCGTTTTCCTTTTTGACGAGTTTGATGTTGGAGAACCAGTTCAGATAGTTGACTTCTCGGATGAATCCAACCTTCAGGAGCTTATCAACTTCTTCTACAATTGTCTTTTATCTCTCTGGGGCATGGCTCCACATCTTTTCTTTCATTGGTCAATGTTTTGGATCAACAGCGAATTGATGCTTCATGACTTCCGCATCGATTCCCAGCATGTTCGTAGGGACCTAGGCAAAAACATCTATATTTCTTCGAAGGAATTTGATGAGTTGCTCTTGTATCCCATCAGTCAGATTGGAACCAATCTATACCGTGTGTTCTACATTCCCATCATTCAGAGAGACTGAGATAAGATCTTCCATCAGTTCTTTCCTTTCTTCCATAAGGTCATCTCGAACATCTAACCCATCGATAGGATAAGGGTCGGACTATTCTTCATTTTGCAGGGCAATTAAGTAGCAGTGCCTTGCCAGTGCTTGATCTTTTCTGACCTCTTCGATCCTATAATTTATCAGAAACTTCATCTTTAAATAATAAGTTGACACCACCGTTCGAAGTACATTTAGATCAGGTCGGTCGAGAATTGCATTATAAGCAAAGGAAGCCTTTACTACCAGAAAATCCACCTACCCTCTAGATTGTGTTGGATGTTGCCCTATTGCCACAGCTAGAGTTATTACACCTTCAACTGATACTGCAGCACCAGCGAAGCCTACTAGTGGAAAGTTTATTGATCTAAGCCAACTATTAGATATTGACATTTTGGAGAAAGCATCATAAAATAAGATGTCAGTCGAACTTCCATTATCAACTAGGACACGACTTACATTATAGTCTGCTATATTTAAAGAGATTACAAATGCATCATTGTGCGAGAACTATACTCCTTGTGCATCTATCTTAATGAAGATTATGGGTTCTTCAATCCTTTGTCTCTTCACTGATCCCTCAAATCCACTGGCCGCTTCTCGTCGAAGTCCCCTAGAGATAGTGTTAATGATGTCGAGAGGCGGTCGATCTCCTTGTTGTTCCTCCCTCCTTGGTGGTTCTAGCTATGGTGGTGCCCTCGATCGATCTTTTCTTGCTTCAAGCCGATGTCTAAGGAATCAATCCAACCAGCCTCTCTTGATGAGCTCCTTGATATCATCTTGGAGATGAATGTATTCTTCAATATCGTGGCTATGATCATGATGGTAGAGGTAGTACTTATAAGGATTGCGCTTGCCAGGATGAGTGCGCATCCTTTCAGGCCTTGGCAGTTGCTCCTTAATCTCCATCAATACTTACATTTTTGGAGCATTGAGGGGGGCATAGTTGTGAAACCTTTTAGGGGGAGAACTTCTTCGTGCCCTTCTATCGGGGCTTCTTTAATGAAGAGCTCGAGGAGGAGTTCGGGCTCGCTTGCACTCAGAAAGAGTTCGTGAGCACGACCGAACATTATTTGGCCCTCCATCAGTTGCTGGCTTATTAGACTCACCCACCTGCTGCTCTCCTGTGGCTTTCTCATCCTTCAACTTGAAGGCTTCTTCCGCTCAAGCATATCCTTCAGCCCGAGCTAGTAGATCAATAAAATCCCTAGGGTACTTCTTCTTCAAGGAGAATAGCCAATCATTCTTCTGAAAGCCGCCCTTCAGCACGACCATTGCAGTAGACTAATCTAGATTTCAAACTTTCAGTATGGCAGCATTGAAGTGATTGACATAAGACCAGATGGACTCCTCGTCCTTCTACTTGATGTTGATGAGGGAGTTCAAACCTCTTCGGGGATGCCGACTGCTAACAAAATGAGCCATAAACTGATGTCTCATCTAGTCAAAAGAGAAGATCGTACCTAGCTTCAATATCAAGTATCAGTTTCTTGCTACTCCCTTCAAGGTAGATGGGAAAGCGTGGCATAAGATAGTGTCTGATGCGCCATGGAGTAGCATCATGATCTAGAAGGCCTTTAGGTGATCAACCAGATCAGAGGTTCCATCGTAGCTTTTAAATTGGAAAAGCTTGAAGTTCGATGAAATGGGCTCTTGCATAATTAGGAGAGAGAAAGGAGGATCGGTGCAGACATCGTCATAGTGAGTTGGGGCGATATGGTAGAATTCCTCAATCCATCGATCCATCTCTTGTAGTTGCTGATCGAGAACGTCATCTCGATCGTAGATCTTAGAAGGCTTCCAACTGTAGATGGAGAAGATCTCCTTTGGAGAAGAATCATGATCTGAACAAGGATCCTCTGCTCTCTATTTTTTCTTTGGATTGGTTCCTAACATCCCATGGTGGGTTTTCTGATGGAACCACCATCAGGGATTGCTACATGGTCTACACTATTTAGATGAGGCCCTGAACCTACTGCATCAGTAGGTTAAATGCTCTAGATCTACCATGGCCATCGATGGAGGAGGTTGAAGCACCTACGATGGAGCGGATCTAGCTTAGATCTGGTGGCAGAAGCGGTAGATCTCTAAATAGTCACCTTCTTTGGAGGTATTTCTTAGGATTGAGGGAGAAAATGGAGATGAACTTTGAAGAAGAAGATCCATAGGGTCGACTGAGCACTTCTTTAAGATCAAGAGTTTACAAATAGGCCCTTCCTCTAGCACCAATCCTGTTGGTGCAGAATCTAATTATCGTCGGATCGAGTTGGAGTTGAGGAAGAAGAGGCTGCTGTCTATGACCTACAAAATAAAGTTCCATCTGAAGTTGATGGTGGTGGCTCTGGCAGGATCCTCCAATGATTAAGTTAGCTCTTCTAGTCAACAGAAATGAAGTGCTTAGAAAGAAATTCGACAAAGTTTTGGGAAGGAGAAGAGAACATAGAGAAAATGTATCTAGAGGATTCCTTTTATAGATGAAGCTTGTAACAAACTTGAAAATGACATTCATAACTGTTGGGTAGTGGGCCGCTCGGGGCCACGTGATGTTTTTTATGGAGAGTAGTGTCCATTGCCAAGACATACCCATTCATTGGAATTTAATAGTCGATGTTCGAAAGAAGCAAGCATTGGTTGGTGAAGAGCTTTGACATACATTAATTCCAGAAGAGTTCGGACTTCTCTAAGTTGTTTATGAGTGAGTTGATTCATGCCGTGTTGAGAGCTATAAATTAAAAGGGGTTTGACTGAAAGAAATCACCTAGAGGAAATACAACTAGAGGGGATCATCCGAGAGGAATGTTAGTTGAAATCTAAAAGTAATTTGCTGAAGGAATGTTAGTCCGAAAGAAGTTCAACTGATGGAGAAGTCCGAAAGAAGTTCAACTGATGGAGAAGTCTAGCTGAAGGAGAAGTCCGAAAGGAGTTTGGCTGAAGGAGAAGTCTAGAAGAAGTTTGACTGATGGAGAAATCTAGCTGCAAGAGAAGTTCGGAAGGAGTTCAATTAATGGAAAAGTCTGAAAGGAGTCTGACTAATGGAGAAGTTTGACTGAATGAGAAGTTCGAGAGGAGTTTGATTGATGGAGAAGTTTGGCTGCAAGAAAAGTTCAGGAGGAGTTCGACTGATCGAGAAGTCTGACTACAAGAGAAGTCTGGAAGAAGTTTGGCAGATGGAGAAGTCTGAAAGGAGTTCGACTGGTGGAAAAGTGGTGATTGAAGCTTTTCTATGATTATAAATTACACTTGGATGAGCATTAGACCAAATTTTGGTGGGAGTGCGGTTTACCCCCAACACGTCCCATGGTCAAACTAAGAAGTCTTGAAGTGAAACGAGACATCTCACGACAAACCAAGAAGTCTCAAAACATAGCGATAGCTTTCAATGGATAGTTCCAAACTTCCTTTTTTCATCTTCAATGGCTAGTTCTTGCCTCCAACGGTCACATTCAAGCTTTTTCTTGACTCTAATTATTTCAAGCATGGTAGGAATGGTCCAGATATAAAAAAAAAAGAAGAAGCAATACCCTTTCAAGAATAAGAAAATGAGAGAAAAGAAAGAATGCCTAATATTTCATGAGCAGACCTTTTTTAATCAAACTTTCTTTTAAGAATCAAAATGACCTCAAGAGTAATAACTTCCAACAATTAAGGAGGCAACCAACAAACTGCATCGATAATATCTTAGCTCAATTTAAGGAGCATCTTGTGTTGTCCAATTTTCTTTTTTTTCTTCGTGTACTAGGTTTTAGCAGGGGCTGAAACTAAGGGTTTGGGTTTATACATACTTTTGTTGGTTTGTATTGTCTTGATTGAGGATTGTAAAGATTGTGGTTGGTGAACCTAAGAAAAAACCAACTAGATTTGGGATAGTGAGCTCAAAAAAATTATCTGGCTATAATCTTGAGTGATTCTTATAAAATTTTTAAGAGTGTTGCATGGAGAGTGGACGTAGGTACTGAGAGTGCACCAAACCACTATAAAAGTTTTTGTTTATGTGTGTGCTATTTTTTTACTTCTCATGGTTCTCATATTTCACTCACTCTATACTTAAGTAGTCAATCTCTGCACATATTTGTTTTAAAATTTTAAAACCCAATTCACCCCCCCACCACTTATGTTGTCTAGCTGGGCAACAATTGGTATTAGAGCCTTGGTTCTCTACTAATTATTGATCTACTCAACTAAGAGAAAAAGATCATGACAACCCAACTACGAAGATCTCCTGTCAAAGGATAGTCCACTAATAGGCCACCTCTTTTTAATGGATCTAACTATATCTATTGGAAAGCTCGCATGCGCATTTTCATACAAGCCCTTGATTATGACATATGGAGTGTCTTTATAAATAGGTTGCATACACCAACAATCATTGTGAATTGCATGTCTTCTCCTAAGCTAGAGAAAGATTGGGATGAATTGGACAAAAATCTTGTCCAACTAAATGCCAAGGTAATGAATGTTCTTTATTGTGCCCTTGATGCTAATAAGTTTAACCAAATTTTCACATGCAATTCTACAAAGAAAATTTGGGATAAACTTGAGATAATGCATGAAGGGACAAATCAGGTAAAAGAAATAAGATTAACATGCTAGTTCACCAATATGAACTATTTAAAATGAATCCCACTAAATCTATCACCAGCATGTATACCAAATTCATTGATATTATAAATGGTCAAAAAGGTCTAGGTAAAGTCTATTCTAATAGTGATTTGGTGAGAAAGATTTTCAGGTCATTGTCTAGGTTATGGGAATCCAAAGTGATAGCTATCCAAGAGGCAAAGGACCTGAACAAATTACCATTTGAAGAGCTTATCGGATCGTTGATGATGCATGAGCTTACGATGGGATGGTACAGTGAAGAAGATAGCATGAAGAAGAAAACCATTACCCTAAAATTCATGACTACTGAAGAGGAAGATGATCTGTCCATCAATGATGAGAATGATGAAGATATGACCCTGGTGATCAGAAGGATCAAGAAATTCATGGGAAGACGAAGATAAGGATTCAAGAAAAGAAGCTTCATAAGAGGAGAACTTAGCAGGGCTAAACAGAAAGAAAAGAAAAAGGATCAGCCTATTTGCTATGAATGCAAGAAACCTGAATATTTTAGGGCTGATTGTCCTCAGTTGAAGAAAGCATCCAAAAGAACAAAAAAGAAGGCTATGATAGCAACTTGGAGCAATAACAACGAGTCAAGTTCAGAGCAAGAAAACCAAAACGAAGCAAACTTGTGCTTCATGGCACAAGATAAAGAGGTATCCTCTACACCTAATTTAGAATTTTCTATTGATGAACTTCAAGATGCATTCTATGATTTAATAAAAGACTTTAAGAAGATAAATATAAAAAACAAAAATCTTAAAGAAATGAATCAAATCCTTACAAAAAAAAAGGAAGAAGCACTTTATGAACATAACAAATAAAAAGAAGAAAATAAAATCCTAAAGAATGAACTAGATAAATTTAAATCATTAGTTGATAAATTTACTTGCAACTTAGAAAAATTGCAAATGATTTTAAACAATCAAAGGAGAGTTTATGATAAAGCTAGCCAAGGATATAAGCCCAAAGATAAAATAAAATTCTTAAAGAACTTCTTTATTGCACCCTCATCCATTAGTACTTCACATATCACTTGTTTTAGTTATGAAAAAGTAGGACACAAGGCATTTGAATGCAATATAAGAAAATTTAATAAAAAATTAATTAAAAGAATTTGGGTTCCAAAAGAAATCATGACCACTAATCAAAAAGGATCTAAGAAGACTTGGGTATCTAAAACTATCACCTAAATTTTTGTATAAGAATGCCTTATAGCCAAAGGATCTAAATGTGAATGGTACTTAGATAGCGGCTGTTCAAGGCATATGTTAGGTGATAAGGAGCAATTCTTCATCCTTGAAAGGAAGAAAGAGGGAGTAGTCACCTTTGACAACAATGATAAAGAAAAAATTATTGGTATTGATAAAATTCAGATTACTCCATCTACCTTCATAGATAATGTTTTATTAGTTGACAACTTAAAATATAATTTGCTTAGCATTAGTCAGCTATATGATAAATATTATAAGGTTTCATTTGAGTCATCCATATGCATAGTATCTAGTCCCTTAGATGACAGCTTAAAGTTTATTGGATTTAGGCATGACAACATCTACATAGTTGATCTTAATAAAATCGCCATAAAGAGTAGTCAATGTCTAGTTGCTATGAATGCTAATATCAAAGAAACTAGTTGGCTTTAGCATCATAGATTAGGATATGTCAGTATGCATACTCTATCAAAATTACTTAATAAAGAATTAGTTAAAGGTTTATCCAGATTAAATTTTATTATGATCATATCTATAATGCCTATCAACTTGGAACCAGGGGGAGTTTTAATCTAAAAATATGATTTCAACTTTTAGGCCTCTTGAACTGATTTACATGGACTTGTTTGGACCTATTAGGACTACTAACCAGAGAGGAAAAAAATATGGTCTTATGATTGTTGATGATTTTTCTCGTTTGACATGGATTTTATTTTTAGCACACAAAGATGAAGCTTTTTCCATGTTTCCAAAGTTCTATAAAAAAGTTTTGGATGAAAAGAACTCAACTATCATTTATTTTCGTAGTAATCACAACACTGAATTTGAAAACAAATCCTTTGAGGAATTTTGTAAAGAACCTGGTATTGAACACAACTTTTCTGCACCTAGAACTCTTCAATAAAATAGAGTAGTTGAAAGAAAGAATAGAACCTTAGTTGATATGGTCTGTACCATGTTGTGTGAAAGAAAACTATCCAAATATTTTTATATTGAAGCCATTAACACAACATGTTATATCCTAAATAGAGTTTTTATTTGTCCTATTTAAAAAAAAAACTCTTATAAGCTTTGGAAAGGAAAAAGACCAAATATTAACTACTTTCATATGTCTGGTCGCACATGTTTCATTCATAATAATAGCAAATATAATCTAGATAAATTTGATGCTAAGGTAGATGAAGCTATCTTCCTTGGATATTCTACAACTAGCAAAGCATATAGGGTCTTCAACATATATTCTTTGATTATTGAAGAATCCATTCATATAGTTTTTGATGAAACTAATGGTCAATCTTTGAGAAAGGAAGATATTTTTAATGATGATGCAGGAATTCTTGAAAATGGAATGAAGGAGCTCAATTTGAAGGACAACACCATTCATGACAAAGATGAATTCACCATAACTATTGAACATGAAAAGAATGGTGAGCAAGAAACTACTAGAGAACAAAAAGATCAACCCAAGGAATGGATATATATGCACACAACCATCCAAGAGAACTAATCTTAGGTGATCCTTCACAAGGGGTAAGAACTATATCATCATTTAAAGTTACATTCGATTATCTTATTTTTGTTTTACAAATTAAACCTAAAAACATATAGAAAGCTAAAAAAGACTTAAATTGGATGTTAGCTATGCAAGAAGAACTCAATCAATTTGAAAGAAATAATGTTTGGACACTTGTAGACAGACCCCTTAACCATTCCATAATTGGCACAAAATGGGTATTTAGGAACAAACTAGATGAACATAAAAATGTAAAAAGAAATAAAGCTAGATTAGTTGCAAAGGGATATAATTAAAGAAAAGGGATTGACTTTGATGAAACATATGCTCCTATAGCAAGACTAAAAGCTATAAGATTATTACTTGTATTTGCTTGCTACATGAACTTTAAATTATTTCAAATGGATATAAAAAGTACCTTCTTAAATGGTTATATCACTAAAGGAGTGTTTGTAGAACAACCCCCTAGGTTTGAAAATCATTTACTTCCTAATCATGTGTATAAATTAAATAAAGCACTTTATAGACATAAACAAGCACCAAGAGCATGGTATGAGAGACTACTTTATAGACATAAACAAGCACCAAGAGCATGGTATGAGAGACTAAGTAAATTTTTTTTACAAAATAAATTTACTAGAGGAAGTGTGGACACCACTATTTTTGAAAAACAAAATAATAACCTCCTTGTAGTTCATATTTATGTAGATGATATCATATTTGGAGCTACTAATGAGGATCATTGTCAAAAGTTTGCAAGGTTAATGTAGGATGAATTTGAGATGAGCATGATGGGGGAGCTAACCTTCTTTTTAGGGCTTCAAATTAAACAATCAAAGGAAGATATCTTCATCAACCAAACCAAATACATCAAGAAAATGCTAAAGAAGTTTGGCATGGAGAATGGAAAGGAGATCGGTACACCAATGAGCCTCTCATGCAAACTCGACAAAGACGAAAATAGTAAAAATATAAATGAAAAGCTCTACAAAGGTATGATAGAGTCTCTACTTTATTTAACTACAAATAAGATGGTATATTGTTTAGTGCTTGCATGTGTGCTAGATTTCAATCAAATCCTAAAGAATCACACTTATTAGCTATTAAGAGAATTTTTAGATATCTAGTTGTTATACATAACTTAGGATTATAGTATTTAAAATAATTTTTTGTTGAATTAATAGGATACACTGATGCTTATTATGAAGGATGTAGAATAGATAGAAAAAGTACTAGTGGCACTTGCCAATTTTTAGGATTGAAATTAATTTCATGGTATAGTAAGAAGCAAAACTCTGTAGCTTTGTCAATGGCAGAGGCCAAATATGTTGCTGCGGAGAGTTGCTGTGTACAAATACTTTGGATTAAATAACAACTCAAAGAATTTGAAATTAATCCAAATAACATTTCCATTATGTGTGATAATACTATTGTCATAAAGTTAACTAAAAATCTTATTCAACACTCAAGAATTAAGCAAATTAAAATTAGATATCATTTTATTAGAGATCATGTTTAAATCAAAAACATTCTGCTTGAATTCATCTCAACTAAAAATTAACTTGTTGATATTTTTATAAAACCTCTTAATGAAGACAGATTTTCAAAAATCAAAGGTGAACTTGGAATTTGTGATCCATTTTAAATTTGTTTTATCTTATATTTATTGAATAGTGTTGTGTCTCTTATACCATGCTTAGTACCCTAGTTTCTATCTACTAAAATCAAGAAAATTTAGTTAAAAATTTTATCTTTTCTAAAAATTTTGCTCCTACTCTCGAGATGTCTTGATTTTTACTCGAGACTTCTCGGCTATGATCTGAGACTTCTCGATGTAAACTCAAGACTTCTCATTTTTTTGAGACTCCTCATTTTTATGTTGAGACTTCTCAAATATCATGAGCCTTCCTTTTAAGCAGACTTTCGAGAAGTCCTCTTTCTCGTTCTTCCTTTTCATTCTCCGAGACTTCTCGCTCTAAAACTCTCTTGAACTCCCACCAACTCCTTCAAACCTCTTGAATCACTATTTCATTACCCATTTTGTCTAAATCCAAGACCCTAATGGCTCGAAAATGGAAATCCACCACTGGCCAGAGATCATCCATCACTTCATTAGCAAAAAATAGGGCAATAAGGCAGCTGGATAGAACCTAGGCTTCACCAACAGCTCCTCCCTCTCATTCTCGCCTGTTCATTGCCACCAGAACTATTCCTACTAGATGGAAGGTAGATTTTGGATATTTGGATCAAGAAAACTTTCGTATTGGGTTGTGGTTAAGGCAACAAGGTTGGAAGAAGCTCTGTTCACTTGAGGTAAACATCTACCCAGACCTTATCAGAGAGTTTTTTGAGAATATCAAATTTGAAGGAGAGTCAGGTGTTGAATCAGTGGTGAAAGGGGTTCACATTGCTTTAGATGAGAGGAGACTGGGGCATCTATTGGAAGTACCAAAATCTGAAATTTGTTACTTGAATTTAACTAATAAAATAGAAGCCTTGAAGTGTGTCATGGAAAGGGAAGATGTAAGTGAGATTCAATAGTTAGTATCAAACCATCTTTTGGTAGAAATGAGACTGCTATAATGTATAGTCAGTCACATATTTTTTTCAAAAGTTGGAAGACATTACTGGATAGGGAAGAGAGAGCTTGTAGTTATGCATTACTTGGTAACAGGGACCCCTATGAACTCTCCCTTCCTGATGCTTCAACAGATTAAAAACACTACAAATAAGAGCAAAGCTTGTCTACCCTATGGAATGATTTTTATCCTGATTTTCAAGGAATTTAATGTTAATTTAGGAGGTGAGGATTTTAAAGGGCTTGCTCACACTAACCATGTAAATGAAGGGACACTGCATAGAATGACATTTATAAAGAAAGGAGATAGGTGGGAAAGATCAGATGAGGAAGTGAGATCGGATGAGGAACAAAGAGCTCCACCTCCTGCATCCTCTCTTTCTACTGCTGGTCCATCTTCCACTACCTCCGGATCCCCCTTCACACCTCAAGCACATCCAAGCTAGATTCATGTTCTGCCTCTTAACTTTAGCTTGGATAGATTCATAGAATAAGTAGTGGAGCAGGTTGTGGAGAAGGCATCAATGAAGATGACTGAACTGGTCTCTGGACTGAAACATCAAATTTTAATTAGCATTGAAGAGCAAAGAATCTCTACTGAAGGGCAGACTGAGATGCTAAGTCAACAGATCAGTAGCTTATCTTAGAGGTTGGAAATTCTAGAAAAAGAACAGCATGGATCATCTACTCATATAGAACTTCTATTGACTGAGACTGCCAAGGTTTCCAGGAGAGTGGAAGAAAGTATTATCACTCAATGTACAAGTGCGGAAGTGATTATTGTGTTTCTTCGATAGATCATGGATAGTTTTGGAAACCTTGGGTCTCAGACTCCTCGACCCACCCCTCTCCTAGACTGGCCCCTCATCTTTCTTCTACTAGACCTCGTTCAGCTTCTGAACCTATCATAGAGCTCCTTTTTGATGAAGACTAGATCTAGTTTCCTTCTATGTATTGAACTTTTGTGAGTTTTGAGTATATTGATTGGATGTCTTTTTTTGTAAATCAATATACACTTTTACTCATGTAATCCTTTCTTTTTAATGAATTGAATGTTTTGCAATGTGTACTTCTCCTTTTATGATGAATATTTCATTACCTTTTGCAATGAATTTAATGTAATTTTGATGATGATAAAAAGGGGAAGAAAATGTGTATGTCCAATCTTAATTAACAAAAAATAAATATAAGCAAAATGCAACAAGAAAGGATCACTTAACTCTTATATAAATCAGAAGAGCACACAATAAGGAGGAGCATTGATAAAATATTAAAATCTTGAGAACTTTAGAAATTGAACATTTTATACTAAACAATTACCTCTTGTATTCAAATATACATGCTATATATATTGCTTACATTTTTTTTTGAAGTGCTTAATGTTTTGTTATCATCAAAAAGGGGGAGATTGTTGACCTCCTAAGTGATTTTGATGATGATCAAATACTAAAGTACCTAAATACTGATATTATTCTTTTTAAGTATTTTAAAGATTAGAAGAAAGAGAGCTCTTTGACCTAAACAAGTAAGAAATCAAATGCAATTCAAATCAGGATCAAAAGAGCACTGTTCGATGACAAATTGCCAATAAAAATGGCCTTGGAGCATTTTCAAGACGTCTCCAAAGATTTTTGAGATGTCTCGTGGCTGTTGGCATGCTGGCATAGGGCTCTGGCACAGTTTTAAGAGACCTTGAGATGAACACGAGATTTTTCCATCTCAGAAGATAGAAAAATCATTTTTGTGCACTGAGATCGAGACAACTCAAAATATTCTCGAGAAGTCTCGAGGTCGGGGCGAGATATCACCATCTAAATCAAGAGGTCTCAATCTCAGGTGGCAATTTTTTTCAAAAAGTAGAATTTTGGGCTATGGAGAATGAGGCATCCCATGGTCAAACCGAGAAGTCTCGAAGTAGAATGAGACATCTCAAGACAAACCAAGAAGTCTCAAAATATGGTGATAGCTTTCAATGGATAGTTCTAGACTTTCTTTTTTCATCTCCAAGCTAGTTCTCGTCTCCAACGGTCACATTCAAGCTTTCTCTGGACTCTAATCATTTCAAGCATGGTGGAAATGGTCTAGATATAAAACAAGAGAAGAAGCAATTTCCTTTCAAGAACAAGAAAATGAGAGAAAAGAAAGAATGCCAAGTGTTTCATGAGAAGACCTTTTCCAACCAAACTTTCTTTTAAGAATCAAAATGACCTCAAGAGTAATAACTCCCAGCAATTAAGGAGGCAACCAACGAACTGTATCGACAATATCTCAGCTCAATTTAAGGAGCATCTTATGTTGTACAATTTTCTTTTTCTTCTTCGTGTACTAGGTTTTAGTAGGGGCTAAAACTAATGGTTTGGGTTTATACATTTCTTTTGTTGGTTTGTATTGCCTTCGCTAAGGATTGTAAAAGTTGTGGTTGGTGAACCTAAGAAAAAACCAACTAGATTTAGGATAGTAAGCCCAAAAAAACTATTCAGTTGTAATCTTAAAGGATTATAGTAAAATTTCCAAGAGTGTTGCTTAGAGAGTGGACGTAGGTGCTGGGAGTGCACTGAACCACTATAAAAGTTTTTGTTTATGTGTGTGCTATTCTTTTACTTCTCATAGCTCTTATATTTCACTCACTCTGCACTTAGGTAGTTAATCACTACACATATTTGCTTTAAATTTTTAAAATCCAATTCACCCCCCCCCCCTCTTGGGTTGTCTAGCTAGACAATACTGCTGTGCGACTCTATTCACAATATAACTCTTGTAGGTGAGCCAACATTTGGCATGCAGTCTTAATGTCCTTGTGTTGGTGCTACAACTCTTCAGACATTGAGCCCAACACAATACCTGACCTTGTTATCATCATCCAACCAATTCTCATGAGATGCTTTCTGATCAGTGGTTGGACAGGCTGGGAGAGTGGGAAGTTCTTGGTCTAGTACATAGGTTAGCTTTTCAGAACTAAAAAATATTTTTAAGTTCCTAAGCCAATCCTTGTAATTGGGTCTAGTCAACCATTGGGTATCTAGGATTTGGGCTAGGAGGTTTAATGCAGATATTTTTCTGTAGAGAGTCAAAGTTTCTAGTTAGATTTGTCATTGACTTAACCAATTTATTTAGGGGTTTCATTTTTAAATAAATTTAGACTCCTATTATTTTCTCGGATTTCTACACTCCTTTGGTAGAGATGCAAAAATCTCTTCGATCAAAGACTTTTGGATGATGGTGTAGTCCCATCGATTGGCTCACCATCTCACCTAATAGTTATTGGTGATGAGTCAACTGATGAGTGGACAACTCTTATCTAATATTTCACTAAATATGGTGCACCCAAACTCAGTCTCTTATTTATGAAGCTGACCATGCTAGAAATATTGCTCCACTTCTTAGTTAAGTCAGACCCACTATTTGCACAAACTGGAATCATGATTGAGACTCTCACCATATCCAAAATATAAAGCCCAACCCATTCTTAAATCCATGGCATCCTATGCCTAATAGATGCGTTTGCATCTTCTTGGTACAATTGAACCATTGTATCCAGTTGAGAATAATTAACCTTAGGAAGGGCCCACATAACTACAATGGTGGAAGACCAATTGACTTTATATTTTCTTAGGAAGATTTTAATTTAGGTCTCCTAGACTCGACTAGTCATAACAGTTATGACTAACCTAGTGGAATGGGTTTGCTTAAATCGTTAGCCATCTCAATACAGAACTGGGTTGATCCAATCAACCAGGTAAGTGAGATTGATGGGAGGGATATGCCATTAACTCACCACGAATGCATTCAGGATGAGTAGCTCCCAATTAAAGCCCACTAGTCGTATCTGTCAAACTTACCTTAAACACTAATTCATCGGACCAAAACTGATCGAGTTAGCCAACAATCCAGGCTCGAACCATGAAGCCAAATTAGGTCTTAAAGTGGTCGACCACATGTGGCTGTGCGTCGACCTTGATCTGGACTTACATCTAATGGGTTGGTCAAATCTAAGCACTTTTGATCCTACCTAACCAACCCTTGATTTGGTTTGATCAACCGCTTGATCTAATCAAGCTAACCATACCCAAATCCATGTTTTATGAAGGTGTCTTAGATCTAAAAATTCTTCATTTTTAGATTTAATTAGTTTCGTGAACTTAATTTTTGATTAAATTAAAACATGGTTCAAGAATAAAGCATGTAAAGATCCTAAGGTTTTTAGATCTAGGATTTTGCAGAAAAGTAAGTTTTATTTTTCATTGAGGACAAATGTGCAGCACCCCTACACGCCATAAGAGCATCCCATTGAATGGAAAGTGATGGCCTTTAAACCTATTTTACTCTTATGACCAGTGGCCAAGGGGAATGCCTTAATCAGAAAATTAAACTACACTACAAAATAATTGGATCTAATACATATATCTTCTATATGATTAAAGATCTAATCTACACATGCTTTGCATATGTCACATATATCAATTTTTAAACATGCATGTCATGCATCAGATCTGATTACATCTCATGTAACATCTGAAAATACATATGATCATATCATAAAAAATTTTAGATCTAATCTAAAATAGGTCAGGAACTAGAAACCTTACTTTGATACCATTTGAAGGAAAAACTAGTTCATAGTCCCACAGGATCGACCTAATTGGATCAGATCTATAGCAAAATTTTTTAAAATTTTTTAAAATTTTTTTAGATATAATTAAATATAAGAGTTCTTAGATCTGATTAGATTACTTTGAAAAAAATATAAAAAAATAAGAACATGATTTTAAATATCACCTGATCGAGTGAACGGTTCAGCCTACAGCGATGATTTGATGCGATGAGATTCTGATGTTAGCGACGCATGTGCTCGATCTCTACTAGCATCTACTCAAGTTGGATCTATAGGTCTTCTTCTTCTAGATCTGATCTAAAAAATGTAGATCTAAAATATTCCTAATTTGCCTTCAATCCAATCTTCGGTAGCTGCACGTTCGTCACACGAATTGGATGTCCTTGACTTGATCTTTGCGCTAGCAGCACTCAACCTTTGATGTTGAATGTTCCCAACACCTTAGGCATGGAGAAGAGGGAGAGGATCAGGGAGAGAAGGCTTGGTGGTGAAGAGAGGGGTAGAGCCTATTAGATATGTGTGCCCTAGAAGCTAGAATTGGCTGATACTTATAATACACTTCTAGGGGCAAAATTATAATTTTGATTATAAATAATAAAATGGATTATTTTTTATCACAAATATGTATTTAGTATCTATGATACATCCCTTGAGTTAATGGTAATGATAATTCTTACTTTCAAGAGTTGAAAATTTAAGACAAGAATTTTTCTTATTAACTCATAAAATGCTCCCGACCGTAGGATCATCATAAGGATGATGATTGATCCAGAAGGTTGATGTACAATCACTTCTTTATAGTAGATGAGTCTTGAGTCTATGGTGTAGAGACACTAGAGCGAGAGTACAGGTACTCATTAGAGAATGAGGGCACTGAGCATGACCATCTCAAGCAATCATAAGAATGTCTACCTTCTCGTCGATGACTGGCTCGAAGCTGCAGTGGTATGTTTGGTTGTTTGACTAGAGGTGCATCGATAGTTTATCTTGAGAGTGTTATAGTTTGACTACATCATGACTCGGTCTCCTAGCCATTTAGAATCCTAAGGTGTATGTTGGCTATAGCATGTTCATTGTAGGAACTGGATTGCACCAAGAGAAAATCTATTTACCTCGGTGGATGAGGAGCAGCCCTATGATGATCATGAGAATCAAGTCTTTAAGCCCATGGCCATGACAGAGTGAAATAATAGAAAGAGTTTCTATTAAGGTTTTCACATAGGACTTGAATCAAATGATTAAATCATATGATGGAAATTAGGGTTTGATGAGTTCACCTTAACCATAATATGATCGGGGCTCAAGATAGAAGAACTTAATCACACAGGTAGTTGCACCGAGAGGCTCATTTTTAGTTCTGATGGGTTGCCACCATATACTGCTAGGTGTCACTGGTGAATTTTGGGAGCAATTAGAATATTTTGGATGACCGATCATTCTAGTTGTATGAATCAGAATAAGTTCTGCTCCATCGGAAGGTGTTTCAATGATGTCGATGATAATGATCATGATATATCCCATTACCATACAGAACCAAACCTAACTTGGTCATATAAATAAGGGTTTGGATCTAGATATCATCAATTGGACTAATCCAGTTCAATTGATTTGAATAAGATTCAATTAGGTTCAAGGAAATCGTGCTAGCACATGATTGAGCCTAACGTTCTCCTTCTACTATCATTAAAAGTTGTCTCGATTGAGCCAAATATGTTTGTGCTCACTCAGGTACCTTTACTTGATCTAACTAGTGCTTGTCCAGGTCAGAAAAGAATTGTCTTAATTTATGAGATAAATTTGAGACAACACCTATCACCTGCTAATTCTTGTCTTTTGACTTTGGTCAAACATTGATATTTAACACTTAGACATCTGCCCATGTGTCATGCACGCATACGAGAGCAGATAGCGATTTATCCCCTTGCTAAAAATTAGAACGAAGGGGGTGCATGCCTAGGGAGGTGTGCGCCCATGGATAGGGATGTCTGGAGTTTCATACAGATGGGACTCTAGGTTGCTTCTTGGAATCAACTTAGGTAGGTGCCTAAGACTCAGCTTTGATCAGTCTTAGTGCCACCTAAGGATGATTTAAGGGGGCTCTCATCTGATTGGATCAGGTGATATCATTCCATTAATCAAATTTAGATCTGATTGCACGAAGCAACATGATTGATCGGGATGATGTGGCACTACATAGCACAGCAGGGTCTATATAAACCCTGTCTGCACCAAGGTTTAAAGAAGTTCTCCCTTAGCCCATGACCCAAGGCTGTCGCTCTCCCTCCTCCATGCCATCTTCTAGTCCTCTCTCTCCTCTCCATGTCGAAGGAGATTTGAGCTCTAGTTTGGTGCGATCCAGGCACGAGAAAGGTGATGAGAAATGAAGAAGGCAGCACTGCTGCAAGAGATGATTTCAGATATTCAAAAGAAGTTTTGAAGATCCTCCAAATTAGATCCAGATCTAATATTTGGAGAGGTAATAAAGAAGAAGAAGATCCCTAGACCAACTTGAGTGAATACCGGTAGAGGCCAAGTGCTTGCATGGCTAGATCCAAAACTTCAGGCAATCAGCAGGATCATCATAGGATAATCTGATTATCCAACAAAAGATATAAAAATTAAATCAGATTTAATTTTTTTTCTTTTATTTTATTAAATCTATGAAATTAGATTTTAAATGTCTCAGATCTAATCTAGATTTAAAAGAAAAATTTTTGAAATATCTTTCTTGATCCAATCAGATCTGAACGAACCTGATCCAAAAAATCAGGATTTTTCCTTCAACTGGTATCAGAGCTAGGTTCTAATAAATTATTTAGATATAATTTTATTTTAATTTTAATCTAATAATTAGATGATTTTAGATGTCACATAAGATGTGCTTAGATCTAAAATCAAAAAAATTAAAATTAAATAATTTAGATCTAAGTATTACAAGATGCATGACTAGTTGTAAAATAGAACTATTCTATACATAGTCTTGCATGTTCATAATTTAATTTAATTAAGTTATAATTTTAGATCTATTTATTTACTATTTCTTGATGTTATAAATATTATAATATGAACTAAAAAATAGTAAATAAAATTATTTAATTTTTGGATCATATGAGATATGATGAATGCATGTTTAGACTAGTTATAGAATAGTTCTACATAATTATCTAGATTAGAATTTATTTTGATGTGATCAATTTAAATTTAACTTTTTAGATGAATTATGAGATAATTTAGATCTAAAAATATTTATGATATGATACATGTGATATATGCAAAATATGTATAAAGTTAGATTAATTTTTATATATGAGATATATGATGCAGATCTAACTAGTTCTGTAGATTTATATTTTTGATTAAGACATTCCCCTTTGCCGTCTGATCATAAGAATAAAGTAGGGTTTAAATGCTCTCTCCTTCCATTCGATGGGATATTCTTATGATGTTTAGGGATGTTGCGCATTCGTCCTTAATCAAAAATCAAGAACTTACTTTCTGCAAAATCCTAGATCCTAAAATCCTAGGATTTTACTTACATGTTTTGTTTGTGAACCCTGAACTTAATTAAGAATTAAGATTATAAAATATTTGTGAGGTCTAAAATTGAGAATTTCATATCTAAGACATATTCATAAAATTAGATTCGGACTTGGGTAGCTCAATTAGGTCTAAGCAGTTGATCAAATCGAATCAAGAGTTGGTTAGATGGGATCAACAGTGCTTAAATTGACCAGCTAATAGGATTAAGTCTGGATCAAGATCGAGTCACGTGAGTAATCGATCAAGCTAAGACCTAATTAGGCTCAATGGTTAGAGTCTGGATTTTTGGCTAATCCAATTGATTCTGGCTCAATAATTTGGTGTCTAAGGTAAGTTTGGCAGATACGATCGATTGATTTTTAATTAGGAGCTACTCGATTCAAATGCATTCTTATCAAGTTAATGGCATATCTCTTCCACCAGTCTCACTTACTTGGCCATATTTGTTGGCTCAGTCCTAATCTGAGGTGGTCAATAATCTAAGCTAACCCATGCCACTAGGTTAGTCATAATGGTTATGACTATGTCAAGTCTGGTTTAATGAGACCTAAATCAAATCTCTCTAAGAAAAGATTAAGTCTAAGGTCTTCCATCATTATAGATATGCGGGCCCTTCTCAGGGTTGATTGTTCTCGGTTGGTTATAGTGGTTTAGTTGCACCGAAAAGATGCAACCATATCTATTAAGCATTGGATGCTACAAGCTGGAGGATGGATTGGGCTCAATATTTCGAATACAGTGAGGGACTCAATTAGAAATCCAACCTATGCAAATGGTGGGTCTAACTTAACTAAGGAGTGGATCAATATTTCGAGCATGGTGAGATTCATGAATTAGAGACTAAGTTTGGGTGCACCATGAATAGAGAATCATTGAACAAGAGTTGTTCACTCATTGGCTAACCCATTACCAATAACTGTTAGGTGAGGTGATGAGTCAGTTAGTGGAACCGCACCACCCACTAGAAATCATTAATCTTGGAGATTTTCGCATCTCTATAGAGGAAGTGTAGGGATCCAAAAAAATAGTGAAAGCTAATTTATTTAAAAATAAAATCATTAAATAAATTGGTCAAGTCTTAATTACAATATCTAACTAAAAAATTTGACTCTCTATAGGAAAATGTCTGCATCCAACCTACTAGCACGTATCCTGAACACCCATTGACTGACCGGACCCAATTACAAGGATTGGCTCTAGAACTTCAAACTTCTTTTGGGTTTCAAGAAGTTAACTCATGTATTGGACCAGGACTTTTCCACCTTACGAGCTCGTCCATCTGCTGAATAGAGAGCGTCTCTTGAAAAATGAACGGATAAAGATAATAAGGCCAGATACTACATATTGAGCTCGATGTCTGATGAGCTTCAGCGTCAACATGAAGATATCAGGACTGCCCACCAAATGTTGGCTCACCTACAAAAGATGTTTGGTGAACAGAGTCACACAGCCAAGTATCAAGTCACTAAATAACTTTTCAAGGTTAAAATGCATGATGGGCAGTCAGTCCAAGATCATTGTCTGATGATGATCAAGGACTTGGAAGAGCTTAAGAAGCTCGGAGTGAAGTTGGACCTGGATTTGCAAAATGATATAATTCTACAATCCTTGACTGATGCATATGGACAGTTCATCATGAACTACCATATGCATAAACTTCAAAATTTTCTGGTCGAACTTATGAACATGCTGGTTACTACTGAGGTTTTCATAAAAGGTTCTAAAGGCTCAGTGCTTGCTATGGAATGGACTTCTTCCAAGAGAATATCTTTTGGAAAGCAAAAGAAGTCTATGAAAAAGCAGAAGGTGGAAGGAGGAAAGAAAAAAAAAGTAGAGCTAGGGAAGAAAACTGCTGACAAAGAAAAGTATTTACATTGCAACAATGACAGCCACTGAAAGTGGAACTGTCTTACATACCTGGCCACCCTAAAGAATAAGAAGGAGGCAACTCCTTCTAGAGGTATGCTCATTATTGAGTCTAACCTTATGATTTCTTCTGCATCAAGTTGGGTGGTTGACTCTGGTTCTAGTGCTCATTTGTGCACTTCTATGTAGGATCTTGAGGATAGCAGGAGGCTGAGAGATGGTGAAATGATCCTATGCATCAAAAATGGAGCAAGAGTTGTCACCGTGGTCATGGGAATATATCCTCTTCGACTACCATCTGGTTTAAACTTAGTATTAAAAGACTGTTATTACGTGCCTGCTGTAAGCAGGAATTTAATTTCTATTTCATGCCTAGCACTAGAAGGCTATGTAATTAGTTTTCTTAAGGATCATTGTAACATTCTTTTTGAAAGAAACAAAATTACAAGTGGTTTTCTTATTAATGATCTTTATCAGTTACATATTGATGTATCTATTTTTAATATCGAGCAAAATGTGAATGCCATGAAACGATCTAGGGATATTCCAAACAATAGGTATCTATGGCACCTAAGACTAAGGTATATAGCAGGACATAGGATCAACAAATTGAAAAAAATCGGACTATTGAATTCGTTGACTTTTGTGTCATATCCAATTTGTGAATCTTATCTTCATGGCAAAATGACTAAACTTTCTTTTGTAGGACATTGGGAAAGGGCCACGGATCTTCTTGCCCTAGTACGTACTGATGTGTGCGGCCCATTTGATGTGCTGGTTAGAGGCAACTTTGTCTACTTCATAATCTTTATCAATGATTTATCTAGGTATGGTATGTGTATCTTATGAGACACAAGTCTGAAGCTTTTGAAAAGTTCAAGAAATTCAGACATGAAGTAAAAAAGCAAACTGAAAAACCCATTAAGATTCTTCGATCAGATCGAAAAGGTGAATACCTTAGTCGAAAATTTCTGGACTATCTCAAGAAAAATGGCATAGTCTCTCAATGGACTCCACCTGGAACACCTCAACTCAATGGAGTTTCAGAACGGAGGAATCGGATCCTATTAGATATGGTCGATCCATGATGAGCATCACAGATCTTCCTGATTTTCTTTGGGGATACTGTTTGTTAACTGCAATATACTTACTGAATAGGGTTCCTTCTAAAACCATTCCTACCACACCGTATGAGATATGGCATGGTAAGAAATCAAGTCTAAGTCATCTCAGAATTTGGGATTGTCCAGCTCATGTCAAAAGACAACAAGCGAACGAGTTAGACTTTAGGTCTTTTAAAACATGATTTATAGGATATCCTAAAGAGTCATTAGGATATTATTTCTACATTCCAGAAGATCACAATGTGATTGTGAGTCGACATGCCATCTTTCTTAAAAAATAGTTTATTCAAGATAGCGGCATTGGAAAGTAGATCAAGCTCGATGAGAAAGTCTCACAAGAGCAACGAGCTAAGGATCAAATGGAACCAAATTAGGTTGAGCTTATACAATCACTACCTCCTCCACCTCGTAGATCGAAAAGAATTTTCCATCCCTCTAAGAGGTACTTAGGTACCATTTCAGAGAAAATAGAGGAAATATTCCTCATAGGTAATGGAGTTTATGGTGATGGTCCCAAAATCTACAACGAGGCGATATCGGATATCGACTTTGAGAAATGGTTAGAGGTAATGAAGTCAGAAATTGACTCGATGCACTCGAACCAAGTCTGCACCTTGGTAGATCCACCAGAAGGTATAGTACCTATTGGGTGTAAATGGATCTACAAGAAAAAGATTGGTGTAGATGGGAATGTGGAGACTTTCAAAGCTAGAATAGTGGCAAAAAGTTATAGTCAGCGCGAAGACATTGACTATCAGGATACTTTTTCACTAATAGCTATGCTAAGATCTATCTGCACATTGCTTGCTGTTGCAGTCTATTTCGATTATAAAATATGACAAATGGATATGGAAACGACATTCTTAAATGGATATCTTAAGAAAGATATCTATATGGAACAGCCACTATGTTTCACATCCAGTGATACTGATCACAAGGTATGCAAGCTGCAAAGGTCCATATATGGAGTTAAGCAAGCATCTCAAAGCTGGAATACTTGTTTCAATGATGTGATCAAATTGTTTGGTTTCATCAAGAATGAGGAGGAACCATGTATCATGAAAAAGATCAGTGGGAGCATTGATGTCTTCCTCGTATTGTACATGGATGATATCCTCCTTATTGGAAATGATATTTCCATGTTGACCACAGTTAAAATATGGTTATCTAAAGAATTCTCCATGAAAGACCTAGGAGAAGCATCCTTTATTCTAGGAATTTGGTGTATAGAGATAGATCGAATAGGATGCTAGGACATTCACAGAAGATGTACATAGAGAAAGTGCTAAAGAGGTTTAGCATGAAAAACTCTAAGAGGGGTTTGGTACCCTTCAGACATGGCATTCATCTTTCCAAGAAGATGTGCCCTAGCACACCTGAGAGAATAAAATGCATGAGCAAGATCCCTTATGATTCAGCAATAGGAAGCCTCATGTATGCCATGTTATGTACACGACCTGATATAGTCTTGCTGTGAGTGTCACAAGCAGATATCAGTCGAATCCAGGTGAAGAACATTGGACTTCTATGAAATGTATCCTTAAGTACTTGAGAAGAACTAAGGATATGTTGTTGGTCTTTAGTAATGGAGAACTCCAAATCTAGGGATATACAGACTCGGATTTTATGTTCGATGTAAATGATTGAAAGTCTGTTTGTGTGTAATGATGGAGCTGTCAGTTGAAAAAGTTCCAAGCAGACTATGATAGTTGATTCTACCATGGAAGTAGAATATATTGCTACGTTAGAAGCTGCAAAGGAGGCATTCTGGTATAAGAAGTTTGCCATAGAGGTCAGAGTGATGCCATCATATACCATTTCTTTATACTGCAATAATAATGGCACCATAGCCCTTGCTAAGGAGCTGAGGTCTCACTAGAAATCCAAGCACATCGAGCGGCGATACCACCTCATCTGCGATTATCTCGAGAAGGATTACGTCGAGGTCAAGAGAGTTGACTCCATAGATAATATGGTAGATCCACTTACAAAGCTGTTGGGCTAGCAGAAGATCGAAGTTCACTTTGAGAAGATGGGACTTAGATTTGTAGCCAATTGGCTTTAGATCAAATGGGAGTTTGATAGATATGTGTGCCCTAGAAGCCAGAATTGGCTGACACTTGTAATACACTTCTAGGGACAAAATTATAATTTTGACTGTAAATAATAAAATGAATTATTTTCTATCACAAATGTGTATTTAGTATCTGTGATACATCACTTGAGTTAATGGTAATGATAATTCTTATTTTCAAGAGTTGAAAATTTAAGACAAAAATTTTCATTATTAACTCATAAAATGCTCCCGACCGTAGGATCATCATGAGGATGGTGATTGATCCAGAAGGTTGGTGTATAATCGCTTCTTTATAGTAGATGAGTCTTGAAGTCTACGGTGTAGAAACATCGGAGCGAGAGTACAAGTACTCGTTAGATAACGAAGGCACTGAGCGTGACCACCTCGAGCAGTCATAAGGAAGTCTACCTTCTCGTCGATGAATGGCTTGAAGCTACAGTGGTGTGTCTGGACTTTGACCTGAGGTGCATCGACAGTTCACCTTGAGTGTGTTATAGTTTGACTACACCATGACTCGATCTCTTAACCATTCAGAATCCTGAGGTGTATGTTGGCTATAGCATGTTCATTATAGGAATTGGATTGCACCAAGAGGAAATCTATCAACCTCGATGGATGAGGAGCAGTCCTATGATGATCATGAGAATCAAGTCCTTAAGCCCATGGCCATCGTAGAGTGAAATAATAGAAAGAGTTTCTATTAAGGTTTTCACATAGGACTTGAATCGAATGATTAAATCATATGACGAAAATTAGGGTTTGATGAGTTCACCTTAACCCTAATCTGATTGGGGCTCAGGATAGAAGAACTTAATCACATAGGTAGCTGCACTGAAAGATTCATTTTTAGTTTTGATGGGTTGCCACCATATACTGCTAGGTATCACTGGTGGATTTTGGGAGCAATTAGAATATTTTGGATGATTGATCATTCTTGTTGTACGAATCAGAATAAGTTCCGATCCATCGGAATGTGTTTCGATGATGTCGATGATAGAGATCATGACATATTCTATTAGAACTGAACCTAACTGGATCACACAAATAAGGTTTTAGATCTGGATATCATCAATTGGACTAATCCAGTTCAATTGATTTGAATAAGATTCAATTAGGTTCAATGAAATCATGCTAGCACACGATTGAGCCTAACGTTCTCCTTCTACTATCATTAAAAGTTGTCTCGACTAAGCCAAATGTATTTATACTCACTTAGGTATCATTACTTGGTCTGATTGGAGCTTGTCCAGGTCAGAAAAGGTTTGTTTTAATTTATGAGATAAATTTGAGATAACATCTATCATTTTTCATCACCTGCTAATCCTTATCTTTTGACTTTAGTCAAACGTTGGCCTTTGACACTTAGACATCTGTCCATGTGTCATGCATCCATAGGAGAGCAGATAGGGGTTTATCCCCATGCTAGAAATTGGAAAGGAGGGGGTGCAAGCCTAGGGAGGAGTACGCCCATGGATAGGGATGCCTGAAGTCCCATACAGATGGGACTCTAGGTTGCTTCTTGGAATCAACTTAGGTAGGCACCTAAGACTCAACTTTGACCAATCATGGTGCAACCTAAGGATGATTTAAGGGGCTCTCATCTGATTGGATCAGGTGATGTCATCCCATCAATCAGATTTAGATTTGATTGCATGAAGCAACGTGATTGGCTGGGATGATGTGGCACTGCATGGCGCAGTAGGGTCTATATAAACCCTATCTATGCCAAGCTTTAAAGAAGTTCTCTCTTAGCCCATGCCCTAAGGCTGCCCCTCTCCCTCCTCCATGCCATTTTCTGGTCCTCTCTCTCCTCTTCATGCCCAAGGAGATTTGGGCTCTAGTTTGGTGCGATCCAGGCACAAGAAAGGTGACGAGAAAAGAAGAAGGCAGCATTGCTGTAAGAGATGATTCGAGATTTTCAAAAGAAGTTTTGAAGATCCTCCAAATTAGATCCAAATTTGATATTTGGAGAGGTGATAAAGAAGAGGAAGATATCTAGATCCAATCCGAGTGGATATCGGTAGAGGCCATGCACTTGCATGGCTAGATCCAAAACTTTAGGCAATTAGCAGGATCATCACAGGATAATCTGATTACCCAACAAAAGCTGCAAAAATTAAATTAGATTTAATTTTCTTTTCTTTTATTTTATTAGATCTCTAAAATCATATCTGAAATATCTCAGATCTAATCTAGATTCAAAAAAAAAAATTTTGAAATATCTCTCTTGATCCAATCAGATCTAATCAGATCCGATGTTAGCTGCGTACGTGCTTGGTCTCTACATTATCTGCTCAAGTTAGATCTGGAGGTCTTCTTATTCTAGATTTGATCTTAAAAATATAGATCTAAAATATTCTTGATTTGCCTTCGATCCAATCTTCGGCAACAGCACGTTCGTCACATGAATTGGATGTCCTTGACTTGATCTTTGCGCTAGCAGCACTCAACCTTTGATGTTGAATGTGCCCAACACCTTAGGCATGGAGAAGAGGGAGAGGATCAGGGAGAGAAGGCTTGGTGGTGAAGAGAGGGGCAGAGCCTGGGTGTGAGCTATCAAGATGATGAAGCAACTTTGATCAAGGGTCTATATATAGACCTATGCATAACCCTAGAGTCCTAGGGCTTTAAGCAACTAGTTTGCTTAAAGCAGAAGGACTCCTTTTGTTCCATGCCCAATTCTGATTTCTTATATATTTTTGTCACCCAAAACATTAGAAAGAGATGCATCACATATTTAGGATAAAATGGGTTAGGTGCATAGATAAGAATCCCAAGGTGTTTGAACTCTTTAAGCACCATTCATCCTTATCCACCAAGGGTGCATGCCAAGAGGAGGCATGCGCCCTCATTCTCTTTGTGAAATCTCTTGGCGTGTGCCCTCATTCTCTTCGTGAAATCACCTAGGGGCACACGCTCTAAGATAATCTCCAGGGGGCACACGCCCCCTTCCTTCTTTCCTGCAAAGAATGGGTCAAATGACCTTTATCCTAACACCCTTCGTAAAAGATCAGGACAAGCCTTGATCTGGCCAGAACAAGCTCTGATTTGATTAGGACAAGATCCAGTCAAACTAGGACAAAGCCATACAGGATTCCTAGATGAGCCAAATTAGATTTAACTGAGTTCAGACCAACCAAGAAGCCCATAGGAGGAGAAAGTCAGGTCTAATTGTTTGCTAGCATGACTTTTTTGAACCTGATAAGATCTAATCCAAATTAATTGAACCATATTGGTCCAATTAATAACATCCAGACCCAAATCCTTATTTATGTGATCCAGTTAGGTTTAGTTCTATATAGTAATGAGACATGTCGTGATCTCCATCACCAACATCATCAAAATATCTTTTTATGGACCAAAACTCTTTTGATTCATCCAATTAGAATTATCGATCATCAAGATAATTCTAATTGATCCCAAAATCCACTAGTGACACCTAGCAGTATATGATGGTAATCAATTAGAACCGAATGTGAATCTTTTGGTGTAGTTATCTGTATGATTAGATCTTCTATCATGAGTCCCAATACGATCTAGGTCAAGGTGAACTCGTCAAACCCTACACCTGTCATATGAATGAATCATTCGAATTGAGTCCAATATAAAATTCTAATAGAAATTTCTTTCTATTATTTCACACTGCCACAGCCATGGTGTCGCCCAAGTATGGCTACCAAGAGGGGGGGTGAATTGGATATTTTAAATTTTAAGCTTTTGATGTAAGTAGATTGATCTAATTAAATGCCAACAAATAAGCTATGTAATGTGCAGTGAAGAAAATCGATAGAACAGTAATATGCAATCATGAATACAATGATTTTATAGTGGTTCGGTGCTAAACTTAACACCTACATCCACTTCCAAAGTATACCACTTAGAAATTCAACTTAATCACTAGGCTTGATTACAGTCCGATTGTTTTACTTGGGCTCATAATTCAATCTTGTTGGTTTCGACCATGGCTCACCAACCACAATCATATAATGATTATTTTCTCGGGCTAATAATTAACCTTGATTGATTTTCACTTTGGCTCATCAATCACAACCATACACTGTTCAACTTTAGGCTTGAACTAACCCAAGTTTTTCGCATCAAGAAACTTAGAATAAATATGGAAAACATAATGAACAAAATGAAAACAAACTCATTGAAGCTTAAAAGAAGAAAATCTAGGAGCTTGGCTTGTAGGCTTGATTTCTTCTCTTTGAGTGCTTGAAAGAAGTAGGAGTTGGTCTTCAATGATATTGGCCCGACTTCTCTCTGATTGAGAATGTTGGAAGGACAAGAAAAGCTCTAAGAAACACTCCTTCCTTTTTACTATTTAGCTCATACACTTGAAAAATCGAAAATCTACATGAAACCTCTTTCTTTTTGGTTCAAAAGTTATTTTTCTTATCTCAAGTGCTTTCTTAAGTATCCCCGAGGTTTTCCACCATTACAAGTCACCAACATAGGCTTCTAAAAGTGATCTAGCCATTAGAGAACAAAAAAGAGACATTGTGAGATGTGTGAAGGAACTAGATCTAAGGTTTCACAGGTATATTTTAAAACTTTTTCAAGATCTTGCAATGAAAGACTTAAATAACTCTAAAATATATTTAAATAACTATGTAAACACCTAAATCTCAAAACTATTATAAGATCAAGACATAATATTAAATCAAAAATTAAAATTAAATAAGAAAGAAAAAAGGTTGATCAAATCAACCTAGATCTACACTACATCAAATGTAGGTATGAAGTTTATAGATTAGATCTATTATCTGAGCAGGTTTAGATGTTCTAACTTATCAATCCAAGCTTGGAGGTGAAGTCACGAGCTGCACACACATCCAACCTCTAGGAGTTATCCACACGAGCCTACGATCTTTGATCTGATGTCCGATGCAGAAAATCAACATAGCATGCTAGATTGTGCTGATCCTTCTTTGGTGGTCGATCTGATGCTTCCTTCTTCAAAATTTAGACTCTCCAAAATATAAGAAGAAAGATGAGAGTTTTTCGATCTGAGACTCTCTTAAAAAAACACAAAAGAATGCAGGAGAGATTGGAAATAAAATAGCCTTAGAAGAAAACCCTCTTCTTCTTCTGTTTTCTCTCACCTAGATACCTAGTTTGGTGCCTATGGAACCCCCACGCCTAAGGACCCTATTCCTCTAATTTTTGCACACCCAAAACCTCTCCCAAATCTCTATATTTTGGGAAAAATTAGAATAAAATTCATTAATAAATAGGAAAAAAGAAGAGTCCAAGTTAGATTAAATTTCTAGACTAGGAATATCCAAACATGGAAAGTTGTTGGGGCGCCCAACTCTTGGGCGCCTCCTCCATAACTTTTGGTGTGGACCAGCAAGGGAGGGCACACAAAAAAAGAGATTATTTTTATAGAATAAAAGAAAAATTAATTAAAAGAGGGGACAGTACTCAAGGAAAGATATTTTGGTCAACAAGGATTCTGTCTCATAGAATCCTAAGCAAAATAAATTTCTTCTTTGACTTGGTCTTCCACCTAACATCCAAATATGACTTGAAGGAAGCGAGGGGGTATGAAAATTAGGAAGAAAGGAATTTTCTATGAAAACTACCTAAAAAATAGGTATCGGAGGCATTGGGACCTGTGCTATCGGGGTCATTGGGACCAAGCCGCAAGGAGATAGGGAGTCCTAGTCATACTAAGACTCTTATTTTGACCTGGTCAAACAAGATCTTTTAACCAAATAAAATTAAGATTAAACCAACCCAAATAAATAAGATCCTAACCCATTTAAAGACTTAATTAAATTATATTAAATTAGATTTAATTTTGATTTATTTTCTAATCAAATTAAAAAATTGGGTTAATCCGAGTCCTAGTTAGACTAGGACCAGTTCTTTCGTGCACTCGGCATATCCAATAAACTAATTGAACTTGATCCAATCAAGCCCAAACTAAATCTAAATAAATTATATTTAATTAGACTTAATCTCATTTTATTGGCTTAATTAAATTAAGTCAATTAGCAATCCAATTGCTAATTGATCCTCTTGCAGCACTTGCACTAGGTTAAACACCAATCGTATTGATTGTTTAACCCTAGAATGATTCTTAATCATTGATCAACCATCTAATCAGATCGTAAGTTCTAATGTGTGTGACCTCATAGGTTTGAACCTTAGCTGATAGCATAAGAATAAATTTTTGTATCAATCTATGTGACCATCTAGCAATGATACCCGATGGCCGAATAGGTCAAAGGTGTAGAACACCATCCTTAAAACCCATGCGGATATAGTTTCCACATAATTCATCCCCTTGACCATAATGCTTGTAGGACACATCAGAGTTCAACTATCAACTATGATTAGGTTATCCATATTATATTTTAAAATACCAAATCTATCTGATGGATTATCCTGACCAAGATTTTGCTATATTAAAATACATTGACACATTCTTCTCCAACTCTTAGAGTGGTCAATTCTATCTTGATCACACTTCGACTTCATAAGTACTTGACTATGCCCAGAAGCCTTTCATTGTTGAATTAGAAATTTAGTTAGTTCGGTACCAAAGCATAATGAGTTGCTTGTAAGTAATTGAGGTGATCTCAGGTCTAAGGAATACTTATACTTATATCCCATCAAAGATATTCTCGATAGCAGAATGCTCTAGAGTTGGTCACATTCAATGATTGTGTACCCATACTATTAGAAATTATGTCCCATAGCCAATCGTCAGCCTATTGATGGTTGAGTTATTTTATAATTATAATTTATTTATTAATTAATAAAAATATTTTGGCATCTTTTTCATCATAAGTTTATATTTTCTAATGAATTTCATTGTTATGATAAAGTTCTTAGGACTATTTAGTTTTGATAAAGAGAGAATTTATTGATTAGTCTTTAAATTTATTCACGACCAAATGATAGGCTATTAATTAGGACGACAGCATCTATCGAGCAAAGGTTGCTATATGCCATATAAGTTGGTTGTCCTCTTAACCAAGACATGTGGAGACACTGGTATGGCATACAGGTGTGATGTATGGATACATCATCATTGAACATGACCAACTCCCGAGAATGT
Organism: Cocos nucifera; assembly: GCA_006176705.1. NCBI lineage: Eukaryota > Viridiplantae > Streptophyta > Magnoliopsida > Arecales > Arecaceae > Cocos > Cocos nucifera. The sequence goes on along the minus strand of QRFJ01005954.1, from coordinate 12,122 downwards.
CTCTGATGGGATATAGGTATAAGTATCCCTTAGACCTGAGATCATCTTAGTGACTTGCAAGCTACTCACTATGATTTGGTATCGAACTAACTAAATTTTTAATTCAGCAATGGAAGGCTTTTGGGCACAGTCAGGTACTTGCAAAGTTGGAGTGTGATCAAGATGGAATTGACCACTCTAAGAGTTGGAGAAGAATGTATCACTGTATTTCAATATAGCAAAACCTTGGCCAGGATAATCCATCAGATGGATTTGGTATTTTAAAATATAATGTGTACAACCTGATTAGAGTTGATAGTTAAATTTTGATGTATCCTACGAGCATTGTGTGAGCTCAGAAGTGGTACTTTCAAGTCTTGTAAACATGAGAAGATAGGTCATGGAAAGATGGAAGCAAGTCGAAAGAAAAATCAATCTCAATAGCAAAGTTTAAAAACTAGGCCAGCTCACTCTGAGACTGAGCTGACTCAGTTGGAAACTGGGTTGGCTTAGTCTAGGACTGGGTCGGCTAGGTCTAAGACAAAAATCCAGATAGAGAGCAGCATTTTTGGATTATTGGCATGGTGCACACTAGGTTGGCTCAGTTTGGGACTAAGCCAACCCAGTCATAGGTTAGTCAACTCAGTCTGAAACTGGACCGACTTAGTTTTTGTGGGTTATTATTTTGTATACGTGGATTGTTTGAGTTTGGAGAGTTTTCCTATGAGCTTAGGCTTGATCCTTTGTAAAGTATATATTCTAAAAATAGGTCAAGGTTGTAAGGGTGCTAAAATATACTAAATAAAAGCTCTTTTTTTTCGAAAATATCTTATTCTCTTCTTCTCTATTCTTTGATTTATTTGATCATACTTTCGTAGAGATCTCTAAGAAGTACTTTCTTATTGCTTGGCTAATCACCGACGGCCACATCGATCCATATGGGAAGAGCACATATTTTCAACATTTGGTATCAGAGTGATGTTGCATGGAAGGAAGAAAGACACCTAAGATTTACTATATCCAAGATCTGTTGCACCATATTTTATCCTAAAACATCTAGTTTGCTTTGTGGTTATCTCTAGATTGAGGTGGAGATTATTTATACGGAGGAATGATGATACAGAAGTTTGAAAAGAGGATCTGGGGCTAGTTAGATCTTCTGTGAAGGATAGTTTTACTGGTGTGTGATCGTGAAGGGTGTTAGAGATCTGTTCTTGACTTATTTGAAGTCATGGAATCAAGTGAATTCAAGGTGGATTTTGAGAAGTTCGATGGCAAGAGAAACTTTATCCTATGGCAACAAAGAGTAAAGGACTTGTTGGTTCAGCAGAGGATCTACAAGGTCTTGACAAAAGAAAGGTCGAAAAAGATCAATGCTGAGGATTGGAAAGAGCTGGAGGAAATTGCTTTTAGCACAATTTGGATGTGCTTGACCGATCAAATTTTGCCCAAGGTTTGCATAGAGACTACGGCAAAGAGGCTATGGCAGAGACTGGGGAACACATACATGGGGAAGAACATGACGAACAAGCTGTGGTTGAAGAAATAGCTATATAGTCTGTGGATGCCCAAAGGTGGAGATCATGTTGTACATATCCAAAGGTTCAATCAGATATGTTCTGAGGTGATGAGTTTGAATGTGAAGATCGTCGAGGAGGATTGGGTATTGCTGCTATTATGTTCTCTCCTAGGTTCGTATGATGGTCTCATAACAACTCTAGTTTATGGGAAGGAGACCCTAAACTATGAAGAGGTTGTTGGTGTGCTCAGATCAAATGGACAAAGAAAGAAGATCTGCAAAGGAGACCCTAAGTCTGAGATCTTGGCTGAGAACAAAAGATAGAAAAGATCAAAGGAGAAGACAAGAGGAAAATCCAAGGGTTGGTCAAAGTCTCACAATCAGAGGAAGATGACATTGAAATATTATAAATGTCATCAGCCTAGACATCTGAGGAGAAATTATCCCCTTTTGAGATCAAAAAAAGAGAAAGCTAGTAAGGAAGATGATACAGCTTCTATAAGCAGTGGAGAAGACCTACTAGTTGTGTCAGATGGATCCACAGAGTATGATACTATGTGCATATTAGATTCAGCATGCTTGCACCACTATACTTCTCATCGGAAGTAGTTTGGTACCTACTAGAAGGTCGATGGTGAAAGTGTTAGCCTTGAAGATGATCACCCATGCAAAGTAGCTAGAGTTGGCTCTATTAGGATGAGTATGTACAATGGGATCATTCATACATTATCAAATGTAAGGCATGTACCGGAGTTGAAAAAAAATTTAATTTCTTTAGGCTACTTAGAGGAGCAGGGTTATGCTTTTAGTAGCCAGGCTGGGAGTAGATGTCTGAAAATTTTCAAAGAAGCTTTGGTGGTGATGAGAGGTAGAAGACTGAGCAACAATCTTTATAGAATGGAAGGCTTAGTGGTAAATGATAGTGCAGAGGTGCTAGCAGCGGCATAGGAGGAGCAGATTTTATATCAATCATAGCACTATCGGATGGATCATATGAGTGACTGTAGACTCACAGAACTAAGCAGAAGAGGTATGATCCTAGCCCTGAAGAAGGAGGGCATAGATCTTTGTGAGTCATGTATCTTTGGCAAATAGCATAGAGTGAAGTTTGCCAGAAGTACCAAGCGCAGCGAGGGAGTGCAGGATTTAGTGCACTCAGATGTGTGGGGACCAGCTCCTGTATCAGCTAGAGGTGGGGCAAAAAATATTGTTACATTCATTGATGATTTCTCAAGGAAGGTATGGGTTTATCTGATTGGAGAAAAATCAGAGGTGTTTGCCTAGTTTAGAGCCTAGAGAGCTAAAGTAGAGGAGTCAGGGAGACAAATAAAGTGTCTGAGGTCGGACAATGGAGGGAAGTATACTAGCCTAGAGTTCAGAAGGTATTATGAGGAAAATGGCATCAAACGCCATTACACGATGAGGATGACTCCCCAGTAGAATGGTGTCATGGAGAAGATGAACCGAACACTGATCGAGAAGGCATGGAGTTTGAGGGTGCAGACATCACTCTCAAAGTCCTTTTGGGGTGATGCTCTAATTTTTCTTATTTTCTTGTGAATAAGTTCCTGTTAGATATATGTGCCCTAGAAGCCAAAATTGGCTGACACTTGTAATACACTTCTAGGGGCAAAATTGTAATTTTGACTATAATTAATAAAATGGGTTATTTTCTATCACACATGTGTATTTAGTGTCTGTGATACATCCTTTGAGTTAATGGTAATGATAATTCATATTTTCAAGAGTTGAAAATTTAAGACATGAATAATCATTATTAACTCATAAACAGCTCCCGACCATAGGATCATCACGAGGATGGTGATTGATCCGGAAGGTTGGTGTACGATCGCTTCTCTTTAGTAGATGAGTCTTGAGTCTACGGTGTGGAGACACCGGAGCGAGAGTACAGGTACTCGTTAGAGAACGAGGGCACTGAGCGTGACCACCTCGAGTAGTCATTAGGGAGTCTACCTTCTCGTCAATGACTGACTCGATGCTGCAGTAGTGTGTCTGGTTCTTTGACCTGAGATGCATCGGCAGTTCACCTTGAGGGTGTTATAGTTTGACTACACCATTACTCGGTCTCCTAGCCATATGGAACCCTGAGGTGTATGTTGGCTATGACATGTTCATTGTAGGAACTGGATTGCATCAAGATGGGATCTATCTACCTCGGTGGTAGAGGAGTAGCCCTATGATGATCATGAGAATCAAGTCCAGAAATCCATGGCCATGGTAGAGTGAAATAATAGAAAGAGTTTCTATTTAGATTTTCACATTGGACTCGAATCGAATGATTACATCATATGACAGAGACTAGGGTTTGACGAGTTCACCTTAACCCTAATCTGATCGGGGCTCAAGATAGAAGAACTTGAATCACACAGGTAGCTGCACCAAGAGGTTCGCATTCAGCTCTGATGGGTTGCCACCATATACTGCTAGGTGTCACTGGTGGATTTTGGGAGCAATTAGAATGATTTAGATGATCGATCATTCTAGCTGTTCGAATCAGAAGAGTTCTGATCCATCGAAAGGAGTTTCGATGATGTCTATGATAGAGATCATGACATATCCCATTACCATACAGAACTGAACCTAACTGGGTCACACAAACAAGGGTTTGAATCTGGTGATCATCAATTGAACTGATCTAGTTCAATTGATCTGAATGAGATTCAATTAGGTTCAAGGAAATCGTGCTAGCACTCGATTGAACCTAACGTTCTTCTTTTACTATCATAAATAAGTTGTCCTGACTGAGCCAAAGGAGTTTGTGCTCAATCAGAGGCCTTCATATGGTCTGACTGGAGGTTGTCCAAGTCAGAATAGGTTGTCTTATTTGTAAGACATTACCTGCCATTTTTGGTCACCTGCCATTTCTTGTTCTTTGACTTTGGTCAAAAGTCTACCTTTGACTGGTCAAACGTTGACCATTGACCCTTTGACTTTTGACCACATGTCATGCACCTATTGGAGAGCTGGTGGGGGCCTTGTCCCCCTGCCAGAACCTGGCAAGGAGAAGGGCGCACGCCAAGGGTGGCGTGAGCCCAAGTAGGAGGCGCCTAGGAGTCCTTGTTGGACAAGGACTCCATCTCCCTTTTGGATTCCAATTAGAGTTCTTCTAAGAATCCAGTTTGACTGGTCTTAGGCACCCTCTAAGGAGGAATCCAGGGGACTCTATTCCCACCAATCAGATTTAGATCTGATTTCACAAAGGGTTGTGATTGGTTGGGAGGAAGAGGAGTTGGATCACAAGCTTAGTCTATAAATAAGACCCTGCGCCCAACCCTGAAAAAATTCAAAAGTGTGTTTGAAAGCAATCTTCCCACGCCCCAAGGCTGCCTCTCCCCTCCTTCTCCATGCCATACTCTCTTCTCCCCTTTGCTCTCCACGTCCAAAAAGTGTTTTGGATTTGGATTGGTGCGATTTCAGATCAAGGAAAGGCGATCAAAAGCAAGAAGGCTGCGCTGCTGCGAAGGACGACTGCAGATCTTCAAAAAAGAGTTTTGAAGATCCTCCAGATCAGATCCAGATCTGATTTTTGGAGGTGTGATAGAGAAGAAGAGGATCTCCAGATCCAACCCGAGTGGATACCGGTAGAGGCCAGGCGCTTGCGTGGCTAAGATCCAGAACCTTCCGCTGCAAATAGGATCATCAACAGGGTAATAGGATTACCCAAATCAGGTAAATTAAATTGATTTAATTTATCTTATTTTATTTTATTTATTAAAATAATAAGAATCAGATCTGAAACATCCCTGAAGATCTGATTACAGATCTAAGAGAAAAATTTTTGAAATATATCTCTTGATCTGATCAGATCTGAACGAACCTGGTCCGGGAAATCAGGATTTCCCTTCAACTGGTATCAGAGCCATGGTTCTAAAAATTGTTTAGATCTGATTTTAATTTTATTTTAATTAAAAATAACGTGATTTCAGATGTCACATGAGATGTGATCAGATCTGAAATCAAGAAAAAATTAAAATTAAATGATTTGGATCTAAGAACATGAAGATATGCATGACTAGTTCTAGAATAGAATAGTTCTATAGAATAGTTTTGCATGTCTTTGATTTAATATGATTAAATCATATTTTAGATCTTCTTATTTACTATGTTTTCTGATATTATAAGTGTTATAATAACATCTGATAAACAGCAAATAAAAATTATTTAATTTTAAATATCATATGAGATATGATAGATGCATGACTAGACTAGTTGTAGAATAGTTCTACATAATTGTCTAGATTAGAATTTATTTTGATTAGATCAATTTAAATCTAATTTTTCAGATTATTATGTGATAATTTAGATCTGAAAATATGCATGATTATGATACATGAGATGTATGCAAAATATGCCATGATTAGATCTAAATTTGTATATGAGATATATGATATAGATCTATAACTGTTTTGTAGATTTACATGTTCCTGATTAAGGCGTTCCTCTTGGCCGTCCGGTCATAAGAACGAAGAAGGGTTTAAAGGCCCTCTCTTCCCATTCGATGGGGTGTTCTTATGATGTGTAGGGGTGCTGCGTGTTCGTCCTTAATCAGAAACCCAAAACTTACTTTCTGCAAAACCCTAGATCCTGAAACCCTAGGATTTATTGTGCATATTTTGTTTATGAACCCAACTTAATTAAGAATTAAGTTTATGGAATATTAATTAGGTCTAAAATTGAGAATTTCAGATCTAAGACATATTCATAATACTGGGTTCGGGCTTGGGTAGCTCAATTAGGTCTAAGCGGTTGATCAAACCGAATCAAGAGTTGGTTAGATGGGATCAACAATGCTTAAATTGACCAGCCTAATAGGATTAAGTCTGGGTCAAGATCGAGTCACGATCAAGCAAGACCTAATTAGGCTCAGAGGTTAGAGTCTGGATTGTAGGCTAACCCAATTGGTTCTGACTCAACAATTTGGTGTCTAAGGTAAGTTTGGCACAGACGACCGACTGGTTTTTAATTGGAAGCTACTCGACCTGAATGCGTTCTTGTGCGAGTTAATGGCATATTCCTTCCACCGGTCTCACTTACCTGGCCATATCTGTTGACACAGTTCTGATCTGAGGTGGTCAATAATCCGAGCTGACCCATGCCACTAGGTTAGTCATAATTGTTATGACTAAGCCAAGTCTAGTTTAATGAGACCTGAATCAATTCTCCCTAAGAAAAGATTAAGTCTGAGGTCTTCCACCATTGTAGATGTGCGGGCCCTTCCCGGGGTTGATTGTTCTCGGCTGGATACAGTGGCTCAGTTGCACCGGGAAAGACGCAACCATGTCTATTAGGCATTGGATGCTATGGGCTGGAGGATGAGTTGGGCTCAATATTCCGGATACGGTGAGAGACCCAATTAGGAACCCAGTCTATGCAAATGGTGGGTCTGACTTAACTAAGGAGTGGATCAATATTCCGGATACGGTGAGATTCATGAATTAGAGACCAAGTTTGGGTGCACCATGATTAGAGAATCATTGAACAAGAGTTGTTCACTCATTGGCTAACCCATCACCAATAACTGTTAGGTGAGGTGATGAGTCAGTTGGTGAGACCGCACCACCCACTAGAAATCATCAATCGCGGAGATTTTCGCATCTCTACAGAGGGAGTGTAGGGATCCGAGAAAATAGTGGGAGCTAATTTGTTTAAAAATAAAATCCCTAAACAAATTGGTCAAGTCAAAATTACAGTATCTAACTAGAATCTTTGACTCTCTACAGGAAAATGTCTGCGTCCAACCCACTGGCACGTATCCTAGACACACATAGACTGACTGGACCCAATTATAAAGATTGGCTCAGGAACTACAAAATTGTTTTGGGTTCAGAGAAGTTAACACATGTTTTGGACCAGGACCCTCCCACCTTACCAGCTCGTCCATCCACTGAACAGAGAGCGTCTCTGGAAAAAATGGATTGACGAAGATAATAAGGCCAGATACTACATGTTGGGCTCGATGTCTGATGAGCTCCAGCGCCAACATGAAGATATCGGGACTGCTCGCCAAATGTTGGCTCACCTGCAGGAGATGTTTGGTGAACAGAGTCGCGCAGCCAAATATCAAGTCACGAAACGACTTTTTAAGGCTAAGATGCGTGATGGGCAGTCAGTCCAAGATCACTGTCTGACAATGATCAAGGACATGGAAGAGCTTGAGAAGCTCGGTGTGAAGTTGGACTTGGATTTGCAGAACGATATTATTCTGCAATCCTTGACTGATGCATATGGGCAATTCATCATGAATTACCACATGCATAAACTTCAAGAATTCCTTGGCCGAGTTGATGAATATGCTGGTTACCGCTGAGCTTTCTATGAAAGGTTCTAAAGGCTCAGTTCTTGCTATGGAACGGACTTCTTCCAAAAGAAAGTCTTATGGAAAGAAAAAGAAGTCTGTGAAAAAGCAAAAGGTAGAAGGATCAAAGAAGAAGAAGGCAGAACCGAAGAAGAAGGTCGATGGCAAAGGAAAGTGTTTCCATTGCAACAGCGACGGCCATTGGAAGCGGAACTGCCCTACTTACCTGGCCACCCTAAAGAACAAGAAGGAAGGTCCTTCTGGAGGTATGCTCGTTATTGAGTCTAACCTTACGGTTTCTTCTGCATCCAGTTGGGTGCTTGACTCTGGTTCTAGTGCTCATCTGTGCACTTCTATGCAGGGTCTTGAGGATAGCAGGAGGCTGAGGGATGGAGACATGATCCTACGCGTCGGTAATGGAGCAAGAGTTGCTGCAGTAGCCGTGGGAACATACCCTCTTCGATTACCATCTGGTTTAGACTTAGTTTTGAAAGACTGTTATTATGTGCCTGCAGCTAGCAGGAAATTTGATTTCTGTTTCATGCTTAGCACAAGAAGGTTATGTGATCACCTTCTTTAAGGACCATTGTAACATTCTTTATGAAAGAAATAAAATTGCAAATGGTTTCCTTATTAATGGTCTTTATCAGCTACATATTGATGTACCTGTTTTAACTATCGAGCAAAACGTGAATGCCAAACGACCTAGGGATAGTCCAAACGACAGATATCTATGGCACCTGAGATTAGGTCATATAGCAGAAGATAGGATTAACAAATTGGAGAAAAATGGGCTATTGAGTCCATTGACTTTTGAGTCATATCCAACTTGTGAATCTTGTCTTCAAGGCAAAATGACTAAACTCCCTTTTGTTGGACATGGGGAGAGGGCCACAGATCTCCTTGCCCTAGTACATACTGATGTGTGCGGCCCATTTCGATGTGCCGGCTAGAGGCAATTTTGTCTACTTCATTACCTTTACCGATGATCTGTCTAGGTATGGGTATGTGTATCTTATGAGACACAAGTCTGAAGCTTTTGAAAAGTTCAAAGAATTCAGACATGAAGTAGAAAAACAAACTGGAAAACCCATTAAGGTTCTTCGATCAGATCGAGGAGGTGAATACCTTAGCCGGGAATTCCTAGACTATCTTAAGGAAAATGGCATAGTCTCTCAATGGACTCCACCAGGAACACCTCAACTCAACGGGGTTTCAGAACGGAGAAATCGGACTCTATTGGATATGGTTCGATCCATGATGAGCTTCACAGACCTCCCAGATTTTCTTTGGGGACATTCATTATTAACTTCAATCTATTTACTGAATAGGGTTCCCTCTAAAACCGTTCCTACCACACCGTATGAGATATGGCACGGTAAGAAACCAAGTCTGAGTCATCTCAGAATTTGGGGTTGTCCGGCTCATGTCAAAAGACAACAAGCGGACAAGTTAGAGTTTAGGTCCTTTAGAGCTCGATTCATAGGATATCCTAAAGAGTCATTAGGATACTATTTCTACATTCCAGAAGACCACAATGTGATTGTGAGTCGACATGCCATATTTCTTGAAAAAATAGTTTATTCAAGATAGTGGCATTGGAAAGCAGATTAAGCTTGATGAGAAAGTCTCACAAGCAGAAAGAGCTAAGGACCAAGTGGAACCAAATCAGGTTGAGCCAATAAGAACACTACCTCCTCCACCTCGTAGATCGGAAAGAGTTTTCCCGTCCCCCTGAAAGATACTTAGGTATTATTTCAGAGGATGTAGAGGAAATGTTCCTCATAGGTAATGGTGCTCATGGTGATGATCCCAAAACCTACAACGAGGCGATATCAGATATCGACTCCGAGAAATGGCTTGAGGCAATGAAGTCAGAAGATTCGACTCGATGCACTCAAACCAAGTCTGGACCTTGGTAGATCCACCAGAAGGTATAGTACCTATTGGGTGTAAATGGATCTTCAAGAGAAAGATTGGTGCAGATGGGAATGTGGAGACATTCAAGGCTAGACTGGTGGCAAAAGGTTATAGTCAACGTGAAGGCATTGACTATCAGGATACCTTTTCCCCAGTAGCTATGCTAAAATCCATCCGCACATTGCTTGCTGTTGCAGCCTATTTCGATTATGAAATATGGCAAATGGACGTGAAAACGGCATTCCTAAATGGATATCTTGAGGAAGATATCTATATGGAACAGCCGCTAGGTTTCACATCCAGTGATACTGATCACAAGGTTTGCAAGCTGCAAAGGTCCATATATGGACTTAAGCAAGCATCTCGGAGCTGGAACACTCGTTTCAATGATGTGATCAAAAGTTTGGTTTCATCAAAAATGAAGAGGAACCATGTGTTTTCAAAAGGGTCAGTGGGAGCGCTGTTGTCTTCCTCGTATTGTACGTGGATGACATCCTCCTTATTGGGAATGATATTCCCATGTTGACATCAGTCAAGATGTGGTTGTCCTAAGGAATTCTCCATGAAAGACCTAGGTGAAGCATCCTTTATTCTAGGAATTAAGGTCTATAGGGATAGACCGAATAGGATGCTAGGACTTTCACAGAAGATGTACATAGAGGAAGTACTAAAGAGGTTTAGTATGGAAAACTCTAAGAGGGGATTAATACCCTTCAGACATGGTATTCATCTTTCCAAGAAGATGTGCCCCAGCACACCTGAGGAAATAGAACGCATGAGCAAGATCCCTTATGCTTCTGCAATAGGGAGCCTCATGTATGCCATGCTATGTACACGACCTGATATAGCCCATGCTGTGAGTGTCACAAGCAGATATCAGTCAAATCCAGGTGAAGAACACTGGACTTCTGTGAAATGTATCCTTAAGTACTTGAGAAGAACTAAGGATATGATGTTGGTCTTTGGTAATGGAGAACTCCAAGTTCAGGGATACACAGACTCGGACTTCATGTCCGATATAGATGATCGAAAGTCGACATCTGGAAGTCTGTTTGTGTGCAATGGTGGAGCTGTCAGCTGGAAGAGTTCCAAGCAAACTGTGATAGCAGATTCCACCATGGAAGCAGAATATATAGCTGCATCAGAGGCTGCAAAGGAAGCATTCTGGTACAAGAAGTTTGCTGCAGAAATTGGAGTAATGCCATCAGATGCCATTCCTCTTTACTGCGACAACAATGGCGCCATAGCCCTTGCTAAGGAGCCGAGGTCTCACCAGAAGTCCAAGCACATTGAGCGGCGATATCATCTCATCCGCGATTACCTTGAGAAAGGTTACGTTGAGGTCAAGAGAGTCAACTCCGCAGATAATGTGGCAGACCCACTTACAAAGCCGTTGGGCCAGCAGAAGATCGAAGCCCACCTTGAGAAGATGGGACTTAGACTTGTAGCCAATTGGCTTTAGGACAAGTGGGAGATTGTTAGATATATGTGCCCTAGAAGCCAGAATTGGCTGACACTTGTAATACACTTCTAGGGGCAAAATTGTAATTTTGACTATAATTAATAAAATGGGTTATTTTCTATCACATATGTGTATTTAGTGTCTGTGATACATCCTTTGAGTTAATGGTAATGATAATTCATATTTTCAAGAGTTGAAAATTTAAGACATGAATAATCATTATTAACTCATAAACAGCTCCCGACCATAGGATCATCACGAGGATGGTGATTGATCCGGAAGGTTGGTGTACGATCGCTTCTCTTTAGTAGATGAGTCTTGAGTCTACGGTGTGGACACACCAGAGCGAGAGTACAGGTACTCGTTAGAGAACGAGGGCACTGAGCGTGACCACCTCGAGTAGTCATTAGGGAGTCTACCTTCTCGTCAATGACTGACTCGATGCTGCAGTAGTGTGTCTGGTTCTTTGACCTGAGATGCATCGGCAGTTCACCTTGAGGGTGTTATAGTTTGACTACACCATTACTCGGTCTCCTAGCCATATGGAACCCTGAGGTGTATGTTGGCTGTGACATGTTCATTGTAGGAACTGGATTGCATCAAGATGGGATCTATCTACCTCGGTGGTAGAGGAGCAGCCCTATGATGATCATGAGAATCAAGTCCAGAAAGCCCATGGCCATGGTAGAGTGAAATAATAGAAAGAGTTTCTATTTAGATTTTCACATTGGACTTGAATCGAATGATTACATCATATGACAGAGACTAGGGTTTGACGAGTTCACCTTAACCCTAATCTGATCGGGGCTCAAGATAGAAGAACTTAATCACACAGGTAGCTGCACCAAGAGGTTCGCATTCAGCTCTGATGGGTTGCCACCATATACTGCTAGGTGTCACTGGTGGATTTTGGGAGCAATTAGAAT